>PVJH01021368.1:0-38749 GCA_004026705.1 Nesogale talazaci | reverse complement strand
CAATACACGGAAACAATGGAAAACTTATACATTATTTTTGGGAACAATGAAATTAAATTATTATAATTCCATAGTAATCCAATTTCTTTGTATGTAACCCCAAAACTTGAAAGTAGATACTTGAAAGAAACAAATTAAACCAATGTTCAATTGCAGCACTATTCATAATAGTCCAAAAATGGAACAATTTAAACACTCATCAACAGAAAGGATATACAAATGTTGCATACATGCATACATACATACATATACACATACTAGATTACCATTCAGACAGGGGAAGAAGTTAATCTAGGAAGCATGCTATATGTTGAAAGGGTTTGAAGATATTATACTGAAACAATCCCAAAGGTATAAATGTTATTATTTTACTTGCATAAATAAAAAGCAGATATCTAGAAAACAAAGTGCATTACTGGCTGTTGCGAGGAGCAGAAGGTAGGGGAAAAGAGGAGATGGACAAATAGCAATATGTATGGGTAGGGACTGAGGCCCAGTGACATAGTGGTTGTGTGCGGGACTGCAGCCCACAGGGTTGATGGTTCAAATCCAGCAGCAGCTCTCCAGGAGCAAGGCTGGGCTTCCTACTCCCACCAGGGCAGTGATGCCACACACACACACACACACACACAATATGTATGGGTAGAGCTGCACAGCTGATTATTGCAATTGTTGTCAACAAGTTGTATGCAATTAAGGTGAATTAGCAGAAGTTTTGCTATACACACACACACACACACACACACACACCAATCACCCCTCTCCTCTTCCCCACCAAAAGTAGCTTCTTATGCATAATCTCATGGGATTTGATTCCTTGGATTGGAAGTTTGGTTACCTGGTTTCATGAGTTATCCTAATTTATTGTCCTAATAATGTATTTAACACTTCTGTTCTTCTTGGAGCCCTGGTGGTTCTACATTGGGTGGAACCCTCATGATTGGCAGTTTGAAACCACTAACAGCTCCTCAGAAGGGAGACGGGGCTTACTGCTCCCATAAACAAGTATGTCATAGAAACTGGCAGAAGGTAGCTTTGTGAGTGAAAGTGAACAACAGCTGAACATAATGAGTAAAAAACTAGTGACTTTGAACCCTATGCTCTTTTAAGGTCTATATGGGTGTAAATTGACAGCAGTACCTGAAAAGATTGGGCAGAAATCTAAGAGGACAGTGAGTGGTTTTATGTGAGGAAGAACAGAAAACCTTTTGAAGGAGGATGATAATCAATGCAAACTTTCAAGAATGTAATCAATGCCAATAAAATGCTCACATAGAAAGGATTGAAGTAATCATATATATTTATATATATGTTCGGGTATGTGTATTCTCAACTGCAATCACATTATAAGTAAAATTTTAAAGAAACATAAAACTATGCACTATCCAGAAATCATAATTGTAACACTATTTATTATTTACAATAAACAAACTGTGGAAACAACAGAAATGTCCATAAACAGATACATAACCAAAAATCTCACTGACATTGAGCCAGCTAACTCATGACCACCTTACAGGGCAGGGCGTTACTGACTCTGGAGGTTTCTGAGACTCTCGGCATTTACAGGCGCCCCGATGGCACAGTGATCATGCATGGGACTGCAATCCTCATGGTCGACAGGTAGAAACCACCTGCAGTTTTGAGGGAGTGAGACTGAGCTTTCCACTCCCAGAAACAGAGAGTCCTGGAAACTCCCAGGAGGTCCTTGTGGACAGCACTGACTGGATGGCAGCAAATTTGAGAAGTCTTTACAGAACTAGAACGGAAGCTTTGTCTTTTTGCCCCTACGTAGCTTGTGCTTCTAACTCTGGACCTTGTGGCTAGCAACCCAATGTTTAACCACTATGAAACTCAACCCCCAAACTCACTGCCAACTAGTTGAGGCCAACTCCGAGCTACGCCGTAGGATGGGGGTGGAATTGCCCCTGTGAATTTCTGAGACTCTAACCGTTTAAAGCTGGAGTAAAAGGCCTCATCTTTCTCCCAGGGTGCAGCTGGTAGTTTCAAACTGCTGACCTTGTAGTTAGCATCACAATGTGCAACTGGTATTTACCAATTCATGTTTATTGGATGGTTGGTCAAAATTTCCATTTCTTCATTATCATTAGTGGTTGCTGCATACATTTGAATAATATCTGTATTAACTGCTCTTCTTGTAGGAGCTTTTATAGTACCTGATGGCTGATAGCATTGCATTCAGAATAGATCTTGAAATGTTCTTCTAGAATGTGATGTCATTCTTTTTCCATTTGTCTTTTCTGACACAATAAACCACACAAATGGCTCAAAATGGCCAATACCAGTGCACTTCATGCCATTAATATCAAGAAAATAAATCTCTGTGTGTTCCCTTTTGTATTTGATGACCTCCAATTTTTTAGAGTCATAATGAATGCATTTCATGTTTTGAGTTTTAAATAATATTTGCAGCTATTTTTTCTCGAGTCATGACACAAAAGTAAATGATGTTTCCCAAAACTTCCTTTCATCAAGGACAAAGCAGTTTCTTCTATGAGGTAGCTCTTCTGCATGCATTTCTCACCCCTGAGGATTTGAAAACAGGATCCAGTACTCAGATAGGAGCCATTCACAGTGTGTTTTTCTATTCTAAAGACACAGGTTTTGTCATGGTTGTGAAATGTGAAAATGGAGATAGAAGTTTCTGTATATCAGTGTCCGGTGCACAGAACCTTATATCTAGGGCAATGAGTTAAATTCAAAGAAATACTTTTGTTGTTGTTCCTGTAAAAATGAGTTCTAAAAGTCCTCAGGCAGCACAGTTGGCACTTGACTGTTAATCCAAAGATTGTCAATTTGAACCCACTCTTCGGGAGAGGGGCATCACCAAAGAAAAAGGAAAAAATGAATCTATTCTATCACTTTTGGGGAATCGCCTACTTGATGGTAACTAGCACCAGACACATGATGTTCTAAGAATGAAACTAATTTCTAGGCTGTCAGAGAGGAAGGCAACCATTTATGTCTAATTTAATTTAAGGATAACAACCTCTTGGAAATGTTCAAGGCTTATATACTCAAGCCAATGATTCTGAATTATGTTTAGCATCCTTAGAAATAAGATTTGTAAACACATCCACTTAATAAAAGATAGAAATCTGATAATCTTCTTAAATTGGGTGCTAAACCCTCTCCCTTTCTTCATTGCCATCATCATTTAAAGCCAAAGTTACACAAGCCGCAAAGTAATTGGTGCATCTTAACAAACTATATTCCACACGTTCATGGTCTTTTGTGGCTGTGTTGCTCCTTCCCTCCAAGGGAAATCTGCTCAGCTGCAAGCTATTGACCTGCACTTGTAAACTACTGGAAATGGAATTCCTCAATTAGACCACATAAAGTGTCACTGAACTTTATAAGATAAGCTCAGGGAAGATGGGTTTTTGCAAACTGTCCTGAAGTCAGAAGTGACAGGCTGTAGCTTTTTGTAAATCAAAGAGAAACAGGGATTTCTGCACTGTTTGAACTGCCAACTTTGATGGATTAATTAGTATTTCTTTTATGTATCAACACCTTATTTTTGCTCACAAAACATGGATGGAATTGGAGAAATGCAAAACTTAGGCTATAGTGTAATGTACCCACAACACAAAAGCACTGTAGTTTGAGCCAGGATTATGATATAATAGATTTAATATAATTCTATATACTATAATATAATATAAAGATAGTGGGGATGATTTCACCTGTCTTTGAAACCTGGGAAGAGTGAAAACCATGTGAGCTGGAAACCTGGCAGAGGAGGAAGCGTAAATATTTCCCACTACAGACAGCTACTCAGAGGGACTAAGACTGTAACCTTTCAAAGAGAGTTCGCTTACAAGACCTGGTCAAATGAGGCCAGATTTTTGTATTCTGGCTCTCACAGTTTTTCCAGTAATTGTCTATTAATACAAATATTATCTAAGTATGTTAGAGAGGGGCTCTCTATAGAAACAAAACAAGAACACTAATAATGATATAATATATTTATAGATATACAACATAATAAACAGTTGCTTAATGTATAAAGCAGTACAAATGGCTCAGTGCAACTCACTCTTTTAGACAGCTGTGAGACACTGACAATCCTTGAGTCTTGAGGGTAGTCCTCTGTAGAGCAATCCAGGTTTTCTGGTCCCAGACTGCAAACAGCAAGGCAGGTCAGCAACAGTCAGCCAGATGACAGGGTCCCACAGTTCCCGGAGATGTATAATCCTATAGCGTGGTGAAGTGGATCTTGAAGGAACCTCAAATTATGGCAACACAGTGCATGGATTAGGTGTCCACGGGCTGCAAACTGAGGCACAGAACAAGCAAGGCAGCCACACGCCAGTTCGATGATCAAAGAGCAAGAGACAAGGAAGGCGAGGTTTGTGGAGCCATTTATCTCTTTGCCCTTCAGTCAATGCCACATGTATAAATTGGTCACGTTGGCACAATAAATGTTAACTATCTCTCAAAAGCAAGGAAGTTTTGAATTTGCGGCATAAATATAGTGACTATAGGAGTTAAAGCTGGTGCTGAGCCCCGGTGGCGTAAGTGGTTGAGTGCGAGACTGCGGCCCGTGGGATTGACGGTTCAAATCCAGTGGCGGCTCTCAGGAGCAGCACTGGGTAGCGCCGACCAGAGGCAGTGATGCCACCCCCCCAAAAAAAGAGTTAAAGATTTTTTTTGTTTGTTTTGTTTCTAAACTGTGTTTAAAAAGACAATAAAATTTACATTCTATTAGTCATTTCATAGCTACACAATTATTATGTAGATATAATTGCATGTCCAATTGTTTTCAACTGTATTCAAAGGAGGCAATGACATAGATGTGTATACTCCAGCAAAAGAAGGGACAAATCCACAGGCTGCCTGAGTTGGAACCAGCTGCACCACTCTCCTTGGACCTTGGCCGGGCTGCTCTTTTCCTCATTTCCTCATTTCCTCCACTGTCCTGTGAAGACTAAAGTAGCACTTTGGTCATTTTTTTTGTTTGTATTATTGAGTGATTATAACTAACCATGGGTTCATGTAAGAGTATCTGTAGATCTTCCCTGAAATACTAAACTCATAATTTTCTCTTTTTGTTCAGTTTTTTCACAAGGATTTCAAATTCCAAAACAGAGCTGTGAAGGCCCCCCAAGCCCCCAGTGATGAAACTTATAAAAGGTTCTAAAGTGCAATAAACCCCAACGCCCTGCCATCCAGTAAATGCTGAGTAGAGATATCCCCTGTGAGTGTCCCAGGCTGTTACTGTATACAGGAATCGACAGCCCAAGCTTGCTCACGGAGCTGCTGGGGGTTTTAACACAACCCAGTGATGGTGCCTGGACCAAGGGAGGAAATGCTTCTTATTCATTGGAGTCCGGCAACACTGGACACTCATGCAGCTGTGCTATCTGCCTCTGAACATGCTCCTGTTTGAATACACCCGCCATTGCACTGCTTAATAATATGAAAGGGGAACAAGAAGAAGAGCAAAAGAAGGAGAAATCCGATGAGTATGTCTGTTTCTTAGGTAACAGTCCCTCTCTGTGGATCCGTGATTGGGTGGTGATGGGTGTTATATGCTACAAATAACATAGTTGCCGAAAGGTAGACAGATGAGGAATAAAAGGGGTTGTCCCCACTGAATGTCTATGCTAAAGAGAAATTCGCGGGCTTTGACACAATAAAAGGGTTTGGAAGAGATCAGGCACACAATGGACACATATGGGAAAATCTCAAGCTGGGAATTTGTTGACCGAGGTCAGTCAGAAACAAATAAAAGCCGATCCAGGCACACAGTAGGCATCAATGATATATCAACTGTCGGAACTCAGCCACTAAGAAGGCCAATACCCCCAACTATGACCCCCACCCCCACCCCGCCGAGCTGAGGTAGGGATAGGAGGGGATAAATAGCACAGACTCAGGCAGGCCACATTCTTTTAGACTTGGGGGCAGGAGCTGTCCCATGTGTGCAGTGCTCACGTGTGTACCCTCTCTCTTCTTATTTTAGTGTTCAGACTCCTCTGTGGTTCTGTGGACTGCAATTTCTGGACATTTTTCCATGTGGTTTTTTGCTCTCCTCTGAAGTGGCTATTTTCAGTCATAAACTCTCCCACTGTCCACACGGTAAAATCACAGGAGCACCTAGAACAGCGCTTGCATAGCCTTCTCTACTCTAATGGTTCTACATCAATACATAGTCTCATTAACCTTATCACTGTCTAGTCCTTGAGCACAATGGGCTATGTCAGGCAGCTGCTGCTGTCTGTGTGCTCTAATGCATATACTTAATGGGACTGGAGAATAAGACTTCCAGCCGTGCCAGGAGCTTTTCAGAGTTACTTTTTAGCTAGAAAATACATTGTTTTGAACCATCCAGCTATTATTAGAAAGTATGGAGCCTTTAATTTTGGCCAAATGATGTTTTTGTAAGAATACTTCACAGAAATTTAGTCCACATTTCAAAAAGTCAAGAAAAATCATAAGGGCTCACACTAGCACCAAGTCTTAGTGACATTGAACAATGTCACATGATGATATTCTCAAGTTCTTCTCATTCACTGCCAAACTGGTTTTTAAAGATAATTTCACTGTGTGGATTGTATTGTGCAAAGTCTGAGAGGTTTTCAAATGAATTAAATGCTCTCGGAATTATATTAAGAAAAAGCGTTCAACTGAATTTAATTGGAAGGTATGTCTAAACTTCAGGCTGAGAATGAAAAGATAATATTGGATACAAATTCTCTCACACTTCGAAACTGTGGATAAACTACTACTATTACTATTCTGGCCCTACAAAAACTAATCTTACTGATGTATGTTACATATAAAACCAGCTGTCTTTGAGCCAATTCCTAATGAGGGGAACCAGGTGCTTCAGAGAAGAATTATACTCCGTAGAGTTTTCAGTGACTGCTTTTCCTAGGTAAAGGCCTTTCTTCAGAGAGACTACCTGGGTGAAATCTAACCTTCAACTTTTAGCAGATGAGCAAGTTCATACCATACAGGGGTTCTATGACACACATAAGAAGATGTCAAATATAGAAGCAAAGAAATTATGGATACAAAATTTAGTTGGGAAACCAATCTTGTAGTTTTCAAAAAAGGAAGAGAAGGTGTTTCAGTCTGGATTGACTAGAGAAACAAATTCATAGATACTCATATATGCATAGGAGAGAATTTTATATCAAAGGGCAATGGTACGTTAAGAAAACATCCCAACCCATAAGATCAAGTCCATAAATCCAATATTGCTACAAATGTTAATGGTAGTGCATAAATTTCTTATTAGACACATGTAGCCATTCAATGATGCTGAAAGCAGGAAGACTACAGGCCAAAGAGTGGAAAGTCTTGTGGATCTAATGTTAGTGGGAGCTTCTCAGCATGGACTGAGTCTCCATGTGGCTCCTCCAGTTCCAGAGTTCTGACAGCAATCAATGTAGCGCCATGTGACTTGTCAGCAGGAAGATGAAGTGGAGAGACTATCTGGTTTCCAGTGAGCTATTTATCTCCCTACTGCCTCCAAATGAAGTCTTTAAGCTGTGACCTGATTGACAGACTAGACTCCACCCCTTTGCAAGTTGGATAGGAGACTATGTAACTACCATAGAAGAGAAATTAAGACAGTTTATAATTAGAAAAAGAATATTTTATTCTATTTGCTCCTATATTGGGCTTAAAATTACCTTCTTTCAGGACTTAAAAACAAACAAAAACATTTCTTATTTGTGGAAATTACTACAATCCATTATGCTAAATTTAATCACATAAGATATAATGTCAAAGAACAGAATCATTGAAAATTAAAGTCAGAATAAGTCCTCACTGAATCTCTACATTTTGCTTTATCCCAATCTTTGATTGGCAAAGTGAGGGAAAAAATTAAAAGTGAGTCGTTTGAACTTTTTCATCTATCACTGTGTCTAATAACTATGAGGTGATCTCTTCTAGTTCCTTTTTGACTTGTCATAACCTCAATTTTAATTTAGATCAGTGAGTGATCTTCCATGGTCGCAACAGATGGGCTTAAACTACTAACCATTCAATTAGCCATTGAGAACAAATCATTTGCTCCACAGAAGAGTCATGCGTCAAAAGTTACTCAATGCAAAAGTTTCGTATGTTTGTTTGTTTGTTTGTGCTTGCTTGTTTTTTTCTGTAGTGCAACAGTTAGCATGCTCAGCTGCTAACTAGCATTTTGGAAGTCTGAGCATTCCTGTAACTGCCAAGGAAGAGCTACTTCGGAAAACCCAGTCCTTGAAGGCCCTTTGGAACCCAGATCTGCTGTGACTTGCAGTCACCATAAAGGGATTTAACTACCTAGAAATGGGTGGTTATTTTCTATCAGACTCTTGACACTTAATCCCTGCCTCTGCAGTCAGCCTCTGCAGGCTTTGTAGTCTTTTGTTTTGAAAGTCTCTGTGGTAGATGCGAATGTAGAAGAGCGGTAAACATAATTTCTTATTCTGGCCATCAGTCTGCTTGCCTGGTCCTTCATAGCTACTCTATTTCTACAGTATAAGATCAAAATCATATATGATGGTAATATATGGTTACTTCCTCCCTCTTCTATTGCTTGCTTCCATGAGGCTAATGTTGCCAACCCAAGAGAGTATCACCAACCTTGTGGTTTCCCTTATTCATGACTGCATTTTCACAAATAGTCTTTTCCTTCACCTGTCTTTACTTACCACTTCAGTTTTTCACAGCCAAGATTTTGATGAATAAAACATATATTTTTTCCTAAATAGACTATATACTGTATAAAATTTCCATGACCTATTTTAAATCTATCCCTAACTTATCGGAGACCTAGTCAATTACTATGGCCCCTCTACCTGAAATTACTTCTGTGATGAATTATAAATTCTAGTCTCTAAGTCTAGCATACCTTGTTTACTGAGAATGAAGAGGACTTGAAGACCTTACTGGAGAAGATCAAGTATTTCAGCCTACAGTATGAATTATAAATCAATGTAAAGTAAACCCAACCCCCCTCCCCCAAAACTGGACCAGTTGGCAACGTCATGATCAATGGAGGAAAAATTAAATTTGTCAAGGATTTTATCTTGCTTTGAT
The DNA here is from genome assembly GCA_004026705.1 of Nesogale talazaci. NCBI lineage: Eukaryota > Metazoa > Chordata > Mammalia > Afrosoricida > Tenrecidae > Nesogale > Nesogale talazaci. The sequence continues at coordinate 29,689 of PVJH01021368.1, read as the reverse complement.
GGACAATCAATGCTCATGGAAACAGAAGTCACGAGATCAATGCTCAGGGAAACAAAAGTCAAAACACATTGCTTAGCGTAACTCTTCCCAGCCCCACCCTCAAATGTTGAAAAGCAAAGATATTACTTTGAGGACTCAGGTGCCCCTGAACCAAGCCATGGCATTTTCAATCGCTTCCTAAACATGGAAAGCTGAGCAGTGAATAAGGAAGACTGAAGAAGAGTCAACACCTATGAATTACATGCTCGCCTAGAATACTGAATGTACCATGGGCTGTTAAAAGAATAAATAAATCAGTCTTGGAAGAAGTACAACCAGAATGCTGTACTTAGAGGCAAGGATGGAAACATTTGGTTTCAAGTATTTTAGACATGTTACCAGGAAATGCCAGTCCATGAAAAATTATATCAAACTTGGTAAAGTAAAGGGGCAGTGAAAAAGAGCAAAATCCTCAACAAGATCATTTGACACAGTGACTGGAACAATTGGGCTGGAAAGGAAGAACAATTATGAGGTTGGGTGGTGTTTTTTTCTGTTGTGCAGAGTTGGAATCAGTTCCAGGGTAACTAAAAATAAAGCCAGCTATAAACAAATGTAAACAATAAATGCAAAAAAAGCTCCACTAGGCAGAACTTCTGGAGTATGTATTTTTCCCGCAAGGTAACCATCAAGCAACTCACTCAGAGTTTGCATACCCAGAGGCATCACTTAGGAAGATTCTCTCTAGTCACAGTGAATTTTTTCACGAAAGCAGTTTCACTTGAACATTGTTTTTTGGTGATGAACAATTTAAGAAAACAGCATTAAGCTGGAGAATTTTGTTTGTTCCTGGGGAAAAATGTCACAGAAACTGTTGTGATGTTGAACACAACTTACAAAGACAGCACTATGAGAAAAGTCCAAGTGTATGAGTAGTATTCTCATTTGTAAAAAGGTGAAATGTCGATTGATGACAAGCCTCAATTTAAACATCTGTCAACTTCCCAAAAAGTAGAAAATGTTGACTTGAAGTGCATTTGGATTTCATTCCACCAGGTCAAGCATGCTATTTAGAGGTTCTGAAAACATTGTGCATTAGCATGCAACAAACTAGACTTGATTTGTAGCAGATAGGGGATGAGTTTTGCCACCATGACCATGCACTTGCTCATGCAGCCATCTCTGTGTGTCAGTTTTTGGAAAAACCCAGCATGCCTCTCTTGCCCTGTGACCTTTACTCAGCTGACTTCAGTCTGTGCAACTTGTTTTCCACAAGTGCAGAAGGCCATGAAAGGACAATGTAGGAGAGAGGAGAGAAAAACCAGGAGGTGGTGTGTCAGTCATGCAAACACACATAAGTTTGAAAAATGTTTCCAAGAATGGAATCACAGATTTGACAAATGTATTAAATGTAAAGGAAAGCACTTTCAAGTTGATGTGGTTGTTTTGTACAACATTTTAAATACACAGCTTTGAAAAAATAATTCCAGTTTGGAGGCAGTTCCCCCTTATAAGTGGAAAAAACTTGATGGTTCTGAGCAACAACATACCTGTGATAATGACCTCTTCACGAAGGGATACGTTATGGTACTGGACAGGACTTACCGGCTATGTATTTTGAGTCTCCACTTGTGGTAATTATATAATCATCTGTCAATTTGAGGATTAAGAGTAAATGGGTGGAGTCTAGTCAGTCATTCGGGTCATAGCCAAGGAGGCTTCTGTGGGGGTGTGGTCTTCTCCTGAAAATTCTGGGAACTGCTGGTTTTTCCTCATTGGAGACAGTAGACACTTCTCTCTACATATTAACTCCCTGGAAGGCACTCTACTGACAAAGCTCACTTCCTGAAGCTTCCTGAGACATCCCTGAGGAGAAATCACTGTCAAATGATCATCAGTGATGGCGGAACGGTACTTGGACTTAATGATCTTTATGTGGGAAAAGACTGACTCACTTAACTAAGTAGAGTCAAGTAATGCAGTCAAAGAAGGAGCACATTTTCTCATGTTTTGGCACTTTCCCTCTACAAGAGAGTTCCAGAACTGTTCATGCACTCTGGACTTCAGTGCAATGTCAGCTTGTATTGTCAAAATCTCCCATTCCGTATGAAAGTAGTTCATTTTTCTCTTCTTACTTGGTCCAGCTCCCCCACTCTTATGCTTAAAAGAGAAAAGAAAACAAGGTCTAAAAATTGGCAATAATTTAGCTTGTCAGTTTTCTTGCACTTAGCACAGTTGTTTGCGCATATGTTTGACACCTAAGATTGCATCTGATTGGCTGCACTGCATATCTGTTAAGTGATGGGATTGATGATAGGCTTAAGTCTATTTTTTTAATGCCATGCGATCTACCCACAGTATATTTGCGATCAACTAGTATATTGTGATCAATGAATTGAGCACCCCTGAAGTAGACATTACTGGTTAAGTGTGGAATCAAACCTCTCAATCAAGTCACACCCTGATGACACCTCCTTGAAGCCATAAACCTTTTGTATGAGAGAGAGTAGAGAAACACAGATGATCTCTCTTTCTGTCCTTCTTCTGTTCACCTGTTGAGGGGTTGACATCAACCCTGAGAGCTGCTGGTACCCTGCCATATTCCCAAGGATCCTGAACCCAGCCACCTGTGATCTTCCTGCTTCTGGGCTCAACTTTCTGCATCACCAACATGTGGCCATGTGAGTTGAAAGGGAACTTATGAACTCACATCAGACCAATGGACTTAAGTTGGAATGGCCTGGGCTGCCTTCTTGATATATAATCACTTCTTAATATAAAGTTTTTTCTTATGTGTCTCATGTGACTGGAGTTGTTTCTCTAGATAACCCAGCCTTGGAAAGAGCACCGTCTATAACTCACTACACCACTAGTGTTCTTAACTTCCCTAATAAGCTCCCATAATAGTGAGTTTTGCCACTTAGTTCTATGTGACTGTTGCAAATAGTTAATTGCTGAGCCCTAAGAAAACTAGTGTGATGAGAAGAATCCTTGGTGTCAGAATAGGTAGAGAGGATGAAGGGTAGGGGTGTCTGACATCTGTCATGTGATAATTAGCCTTGAGATTGTGTAAAGCTGAATTTTCTCCTCCCCTTGTGTAGTCAGAGAAGGTCATATATGGTTCTCCATACTTTTTATGCACAATCGGTATCAAATGTTCTCTATTACTTCAGTAAGTAAACATTACTCTCTAGAAAATTTACTCATTCCTGATTTATCACATTCATTTGCTTAGTCATACTTTGATTTCTAAAAGAAAACAAAATTCACCTCCATGGAATTGAAGTTCAGTTATAACGACTCTACAGGACAGGATGGAACAGCCTGTGTCAGCTTCCAAGACTGTGACTCGTTATAGGAATAGAAAGCTCTATCTTTCTCCCAAGAGGTCACTGGTGGTTTCAAACTGCCAACCTTGGGGTTAGTAGCCCAATTCATAGCCACTTTGCAAACTTGATATTGGAAGCATAAATGGGCTTCACTGAACTTCCTCCTCTTTTAGAGATGTTATTTTTCCTGTATGTAGCACTCCTTTATCTTTATAAATATTACAATGAACAGGTTATTAGAATGATTCTATTGGTACTAGAGTAATATTAATAGCATCACAAGAAAAGAGGGTCAAATATGATCCTCTTCTCAAACATGATCCTGAGAAGCAATTTGCTGCTTTCTCTAAGAAACTAGAATCATTTTCTAATTAACACACTTGTAAAGCTCAAAGCTTTATAGGACAGGGTACAGCAAGCCAATAGTATTTCTAAGGCTGTAATCCTAATGGAAGTTCTTACATTTTTCTCTATGAAGTGACTGACGGGTATGGATGGCCAAGTTTGGGGTTAGCTTTTGAGAGCTTAACTAGATAACTATCAGGGTTCTTTATAAATATGACTATATTGCCAATTTTAAAAATTATTTAACCAAGAAGATACATTGTGTGTGCTTGGGTTTCAGTGTATCATTTGATTAGAACACTAGTATGCTTTATCCCTTGTGTTTAATAGTGGTCCCCAAAATAGCTGCATGGTGGAGTTTAAAGATATCCCAAATGTCTGACTTTTCCAAAATACTACACAACTTCATCATCGCTAATATGAATCACCTTCCATAACTTCGCTATTCCTCACTTCCAAGGTAACAAAATTAGATTCAAAAATCACAAGTCTTGTAAGTTCCAAGTCCATAGTTCAGACACCCATAGGGTTTTTTTCTTCACTCACGTCAAATTGACTCTTGACTCATAAGGCTTTGGAAGATAGTGAATTAGGTCATGTGATAGACTACAGGTTCTTCTCCAGAACCCAAGATCAGAAAGAGGTGAAACAAACACACGAGTGAGATACACAGAGTAAACTTTGGAAAGTTGCTCAGTATAGCTACAGAGATGTTAAACGATTTAATGTGAAAGAAGGTTCCATTTGACTAGTCGTCAAGAAGCTTGTCAACAGGTTCCTCTGAGTTGATTTCAACTCATTATGACTCATAGACATTTGCACCTGTTCCAAAGAGAGATAATGAGATGGAATGCAGAAATGACAAAATACTATCATCAATATCACTCTCAAGCAAAGTTGTGCTGAGGAGATTTAAAAATCGTTGCAAAACACAACTGGAAAGTGGTAGAAATTGAAACTAGATTCAGACAAGGGTATGGAATAAGGAATATCTTTGCTGACATCAGACACCTCTTGGTTGAAAACAGAAAGTACTACAAAAAGTTTACCTGTATTTTACTACGTGAAAGCATTTTACTCTGTGGATCACAGAAAACTACTGATAAAATTTTGAAAACTTGGTATTCCAGAAGTCACGTAGAACCCGTCTGTACACAGACAAGAAGCAATCGTTGATGCAGAATGAAAGAATACTTCCTGTTTGGAAATCAGGAAAGTCGTGAGAGTGTGGTATCCGTTAGCTATCCTTACTCAATCTGTATGCCAGAGGTGAAACTGGATTCTAGGAAGATGAACACGATCGCAATTTGAAGAAGACTCATTCACACCTTACACTATGCAGGTGAAACAGTCTTCCTTGCTGAAAGAGAGCATGACTAGGGCACATATTGATGAAGATAAAAAACTACCATCCTTACTACTGATTACAGCTACACAGAAAAGCCCTCATAACTGAGCTATTCAGCAACAGTAAGATAGAATGAATAAAGAATGACATTGTCCAATATTTCATTTTACCTAAAGCCACAATCAACGCCCATGGAAGTGTTAATCAAGAAGTGTTTTATCCTGTTGCATATTGGGCTACTATGAGTCTGAACTAAGTTAATGGGAAAATGTAGTATTTTAAAAGAGAATCATGGAAAGAAATTCTGTATAGTTTCTTGCCAGTGGGTACCTTTGAGTTGATTGCAACTCACTACAATTCATGAAAAAGAGTACCAGACTTTTTAAACTTTTCCGACTTTTGACACTTTTCACTGGAGAAATTTGCAGCAAATGCAGCCTGAAGTATTTCAGATGCATTAAACATTTGACTTTTAATTCATTTTGAGTGTTGAATGTTCAGAAACCTTTTTCGTGATCCCTACATTTAGTCACAGCTTTGTATCAGTCCAGGTAGACTAAAGGAACAAATTTCATAGACACACATATAGATATAAGGAAAGGGTTTATATACAAAAGGAATGTGACACTAAGAAGGCATCCCAATCCAGTCCAGTACAAAGTCATAAGTCCGATATTAACCCATATGCCTGAAATTAGTCTACAAAGTCTCCTTCCGACTCACAAAGTCACAGGTCAGTGGATGCAGAATTCTGGTGCTGGCAGGGGTCTCCCCATGGCTCCTCGCTTCCAGAGCTCAGGGTCCATCAACAGCATGCCACTCCAGCTTCAGATGTCTGGCTCCATCAGGGCAAAGCTGTGTGGTCTCTCCGCCGGCTCCTACAGCTTCTCGAATGCTGCCATCTTGTCTTTTCCGTGACTCATCGCCTCTGAGACTAACTCACAATAACTGGGGAAGATAGCTTTTCATCTTCACGAAGGAAATATCACAAGATTTCCCAGAAGTGTCAGGAGAAAGCCAAGCTCACATAGAGGACTCTTTGGCTACTCAATGGCTATCTCCAGATTAACAGGCTATACTCGACCCCTACATTTCAATCATAAAATTAACATAAGCACATGACTGCCACAAGCTTCATGTGGAAGAGATTCCCAACCTATGGGTCACGCACCCCCTTTGGGGGTCAAATGATTCTTTCACAGGGTTTGCCTGATTCATAACAGTAGCAGAATTACAGTTTTGAAGTAGCAACGAAAATAATTTCTGGCTGGGGGTCACCACAACATAAGGAACTATATTAAAGGATTGTGACATTGGGAAAGTTGAGAACCACTGCCCCGAGGTGCCAGGATCCACCATTTAAGAAGCTTTGCTGTAGGTTAAACTCCCAAGAGAGCTGATTGCTGCTTGAGCCCATCTTTCATAAAACCATTGGGTGGGTACAATATTAATTCATATTTTACAGGCTTTGTTGCATCCCAATTGTCAATCATTTTGGTGTGATTCTAGAAGCTTAAGTGACTGAGTAGATTATATGAATAAGACTGACAGAGATGTCCTTATCTCTTTTTTGCATGCCAATCAGTTGTTCTAAAATGTTATACTTAAATGTCTCCTTTTCTAAAATGCATAACCAAACTTTATCTTTTCCATTGGATTGTTGTTTTGTGTGGGAAGGGACTGTAGAAACGTCAAAAACTTACTTTTAAGAAAGATCATTTTCTTCAGTAATATTATATTTGCCTTAGTTGAGTGACAAAACTTTCTCATGTTGAACATTTAGCCTGTGCTCCCCAAATGAGGGCAAACTCAGATTCAAATGTCAGCAGAATGAAATGCCAGTTTTTATGGAAATTTTGCTTATGAATTTTAAATGTGTGAATAATTTTCTTTGTGTTTTAATGTATTCCAGTGTTTCTTTCCTTTATTATTACTATAACCTTTAGTATTTCTGACAAAGGATTTTCAGTTGTCTATGTGGGTCAAATTCAGACACATAGATCTTATGAATATTGATAAATACATTTTTACGATTTTATCAATACAAAAGTAGTCTGAAACTAATTCTGTGACATTTAACAAATCTTTCAGCCATACTGTGTGGATTGTTAAGCCATGTGTTCTCTTTGAGATCTGTTTTCCTTCTTTTATTCCCCCAAATGATTTTATTAGGGGATCTTACAGCTCTTTTAACATTCAATACATTATTTGTATCAATAGATTGCCATATTCATTTCCAAATATTTTCCACTTGAAGCCCTGGTATAAGCTCCTCTCCCCCCTCCCCTTTTTAAAAAATCATTTTATACAACTCCCATCACGATCCACACATACATCAATTGTATGCAGGCCAAATTTGCACACTTGTTGCCATCATCTCTCTCAAAATATCCTCCTTCCACTTAGGCCCTTAGTACCAGCTCCCCATATTTCCCTTCCCTCCCCTCCTCCCCATGAATCCTTAATAATTTACAAATTTTTATTACTTGTTCATATCATACACTGTCCAATGTGTCCTTTCTTCCAATTCCCTGTGGTCCGTGCTCCAGAGAGGAGGTTGTATCTAGTTCCCTGAAATTGGTTCCTCCTTTCTATTCCACCATCCTTCAACCCTCCCAGTATCACCTAAATCCCCCATGTTTTTGCCTCCAGTGTACATCCCCTGGTCTAGCTGGATTTGTCTGGTAGAATTGGATTCATGATAGTGGGTGGGAGGAAGCATTTGAGAATTAGAAGAAAATTGCAAATTTCATTGTTACTACACTGTACCATAACTGGCTCATCTCCTCCCTGCAACACCTCTGTAAGAGGATGCCGCTTCACCTATTCATGGGCTTTGAGGTCCCAATCTTTACTCTACCTCATTTATAATGGTATAATTTTAGTTCTTTGATGCCTTTGATGTCACCGGTACCCTTCAATACCTCGTGGTCACACAGGCTGGTGTGCTTCTTCCATGTAGGCTTTTTTGCTTCTGAGCTAGATGACTGCTTGTTTACTTTCAAGCCTTTAAGACCCCAGATGCTATATCTTTTTTTAGCTGGCCATCATCAGATTTCTTCACCACATTTACTTATGCACTCATTTGCCTTCAGTGATCGTGTCAGGAAGGTGAGCATCATGGAATGCCAATTTTATAGAACAAAATGTTCTTGCACTGGGGAAGTACTTGAGTGGAGGTCCAATGCCCATCTGCTGTCCTACAACTAAAAGTATATGCTGTTTTCCTTCTTAATATTGTCCTATTAGTATTCAGAACTATTAATTTGGATTTAAAAAAATATCCAAATTAAAAATGAAACAACTCACAGGTAAAATTATGAGTAGGAAAAATAATATTAATCACAAATTGCAAAGGTATATGAAAATAATGACTTTAGATTAGAAATGGCTCTAATTTAATAATTTGATTTTTTCTGTTAAAAATGCCTGCTGACCCTTTCCCAATCTGTTTTGTTCTTGCCAAAATATAAAGTTCTATTTGAATTTCTATTGTATATGTGTAACTAATAGATTCTGAAACTTTACATACTGAACTGGGGGTATTCAGGGCTACAGTTATTTTCTCAAATATATTGAATATTTAAAAATAAGATGAAAACAACTGAAAGTATTTTTTTTAATCTTTGAACAAGTCTTGAAAGTTTTTAGGCCTGTAAATAATGAGTGTTTTTTTTTTTAGGTCAGACCATATGCTGTGTTTTTATATGCATTATCTCTTTAAAATGTCATCCTAACTCTATTGGATAAATACTGTAGGATAATACAGAAATGAAGACTCACAGAAGTCAGCGAGCCTGTCACATAGTGAGGTGATAATGTGATATTTGAATTGAAGTGTCTTTGACTCCAGTAACTGAGTCTCTTGGTTGCTAACCTAAAGGTCCATAGTTCCAACCCAGCAGTTGTCCTGAGGAAGCCAGAGGTGGCAGTCTGCCTTTGTAAAGGTGATAGCCTTGGAAACACTGGGGGCAGGTCGACTCTGTCCCACCAGGCTACTATGAGTGGCAGCAATGGTGTCCGTGTTTGTGTGTGGTGGATGCAGTTTTGTTTTGTTCCTACTTTTACAGGGCTCTATTCTGTAAGATATTTCTTACTCAAACTGCCCCGATTTTAGGCTTGATCATGCCACTGCCTTGTACAAATGCACTATACTGAGTGTCATGTGCCACTTGTACACAGAAAAATCTCTGAGTCCTACATGATTCTCCACTCCATTTGACATGTACCTTGGTGCTGCTTCTCTAACCTGTTTCTCAGCTGAATATGGGTAGGTAATCCTGAGCCAGACGCTAGATAGTGATGAATACATAACATAAAAGAGAAGGCAGTCATGTTTATATGCTAGTAAGTAAGGGAATTGCTTTTGTTAAAGCACACTTGGAACTAACTTGACTGGTACATATATTACCCAATCTATTTGTTTTTATTTGCCTATTTCTTATTCTACAAGTATATAGGGAGATCTGTGAGATAATTTTCCTTACTATAAGTAAACTGGAAAATTCCCTTCTTTGCAAGGCACTCTAGTTGTGCATCAGAATGCCCTTTGGCAAGCTCTGTATATGCAATATGCAGATTAAATGGGGGTCTGTGAGTATTATAAAATGACCACTATGGTTGGAGTCTGCTTATACAACAATAGAAGAGCAAATACTTTTGAGGGATTATTTTCTACTATCTACTATTAGTACATCTCTCTTTTGTCACAGGCTAAACTATTTAAGCTTCATTGGCAAGCACTTTTTCAACAGATTGCATTGACAGGTGCAGCTCTGAAGACGGCTTCATCATTGGTACAATTACACTGCTCTCCCACGCATGCTTCTTTCTTTCAACTGGTACTCACACCCAAAGCCTTTTTAGTACAGGAAAGACTAACTTTTGATTCATCCCATATTTAGCCTCCTGGCCTTTTCTGTCATTTGACAGCATCCCAGGAATTAAGGATGAAAATGATCAGTTGGTAGTTTATGCACAGTTTTATAGCAGAACTCAGCAACTTTCCAATCACGTCATGGAAGAAAGAAAGTGGGTCACACTCTTGTCGATTATCTATATTCTTGTAGAACTAATGGTAGATGTGTTGATCATTAAAGAGGATTACCTCATCTCATCTTATATTTTGTATTCTGTGACTTTTGTCTCAGTGTCTATTTAATGACTTTGCTTTGGTTCAAGACAATCAACAGACAGGATAAACATCCCTGAATTTCTCCCTTGTAGCCATTTGTGGTACTGGAAGTGATCCCCTGAGCTAATTGCACAGTCACTGCTTGATCCTTAGCTGACATGCCTCACTATTTGCCACTGTCCAGCTCTGATCTAAAATCAGGCAGGGGCAATTTTGTCGACATGGGCTCTTCTGTGGTTAAAGTAGCCACATATCAAATGTCTGTGCTCACACTACCCGGAAACTTCAGCCACGATGTAAATGAATGGTAAATGATTACATTTGTTGCAAGGCTACTATCTGGGAAAACAGTTTATTACCTTCTGAGTCATGGCCTCTGTTTCATCAGTGAAGACGTTATGAAGGAAAGAGAAGATAGATTAGGATATAGAAGTGGCATTTCAGAAAAACAAGAAGCAAGTATAGGCAAGCAATATTTATAGTGATTAAATTTTACTTTAAAATACATCTAGATGAAAAGCGTAATGTGCAAACGTCTACATTATAAAAAGTTTTATAACTTCAGAGCATCAAACAGAAGGTTGTGATTTTATTAAAGACAAATGGCAAGAATATCTACAAAATGGCGGAGTTGACAGGTCGCTAAATTAGGGACAAAGGGGGGTCGTTTCCACCACATGTCTACGCTGAATGAAAATTAGCTGTCCATGCCACAAGGTAGGGGTTGAAAGAAATCAGGCACACTAATTAGACACCTATGGGAAAATTCAAAGCTGAGCACGCTCACTCCCAGGTCACCTAGGCTCAGAGGGTCAGTACCCCATCCACCTCTCGTCACAGAGATGCACTAGGCCAATAATCTCAACTCCCTCCCCCTCCAGTAATGGAGGTATGGAATAAGGAAAGCATTCTCCCTCTTGGCTTCTGGGGTTTTTCCTGTACTTGGTTGCACACTCCTGTTCTGGTGTTTGTCTATGTGAGTACTTGAACTCTCTTACAGTGACCATCCTCAGTCGTGGACCCCACATGGCCTTGTACACTTTCAAGAAATAGCATTTGCTATTTGAAATTGTACTACCAGAAATGCTCCTTTCCCTCAAAAAAGTCACTTGGGTTTACAAAAGTGCTTCTGCCACGTGGATTCTTTCAGTGTTGTGAAACAAGAACCAAAGCAAACCACCAGAAAAACTAACAGAGTCACAGGAAATTTTTATTACAAGTACCAGAAGTCAAATACATGGGAAGAAATACAAACAGACAAAATAATTAAATAGTACATATGCTTAAGGCAAGGAAAACTCAGGAAATCTAACTCACATCTAAAATGAAAAAAACAGAAGTTAAAAATGTTTTCAAGAATTCAATATATAAATAGTGAAAGGAAAGAAGTAAATATGATTAAATCAGAGTTAGCACTAGGTGGTTAAAATAGCAATGAATTGAACTACTCTGTTGTTACCTAGTATTTTTAAATAGTATCTTTTCTAGATTTTTAGATTTTATTTTTATTGAAAATACCTTATATTTACTTTGCCTTTTCAGAACAGAAATTACTTCTAAAATTATGTAAGTCAAAAAATTTTTAACACCTATAAATATTTACTAAAACTTGGATTAATTGAAATAGCATACAGTTAAAAAGAAAGCATCTTATTTTCTAAAAATAATTTAAACATGTTAAAGATTTGAGATTCTTTCACATACTTCTAGGTCTTTCATTTATTATTCCTCCTTTGCTATATCATTGAAAAACTTAACATTTAACATACACTCTATTAAGTCAGTTTAATTGTATAAATGAATTTTAATTTTATTGCTTCAATGATCTTAGGTGGTAGTCACAAAAACTTTACAAAGTAAAAAAAAAAACTAAACTTTAAAAAGTAATTGCATTAAAACACAGCCTACTCCTGAGTTATCCATTAAAATGCCATTAATTTTTCCACATGAGACTTTTAAAAATGAAACACACACAAAATGTTATGAAATCTGTAGTCACACAGGTGATGTATAGTGTTCTAGAGGGCTCTCGTGCTTCTGAGCAGGTAGAAACTCCATTTCCCTAAGAGACAAAAAGACATTTGATGAAAATTTTAGAGTAAGCAATATAATGTATATGACTCAAGTTTTGAGTCAAGTAACAAACTTGATATAAATATTATTCTAATATATCATTCTAATCTTACATCTCTATCAGTAGTCAAAATAAATATATTTGTGTCTTTTCAAATGTGAACAGAAGTTAAAAGACAAACAGAAGTTGAATTCAATATGTAAGGATAGATGAATTAGAAATTACAGAGGTTTAATTTTTAAACCCTGAATTTTTATTTTTGGTGCATCAAGACAATGCAAGATAAATATCTTTCACATCTGATAAACAATAGTATTGCTTTATTTGCATTTTTGTTTAAGTGGAAATGGAAGCTATATATGTTTGCCTAAGATGTTCCAAAGAGTAAATGAAGAGCTAAAAATAAAGTATCTTTTATTCATGGATTCAAATTTTGCACTTCCTCTGCTTGTCAAGATGACAGCATTTTGGGGAAATATATATATTCTAATTATGTAACTATCAATTTAAACAGACAATGCTCTAAGTATGTATATGTACTAAAACTTAAAAGTAGTTTTGTCTTAAAATCTGTGTTGCTCATTAAAATATAATTTACTACTAAAGAGTCATAGGAGAAGCATAGATTATTTTCCTGAGTATCCAAATGATTCAAAATGCAGTAACCAGTCTTGAATAAAGAGCACTGTCTAAACTTCAGACTTTTATTGCTCTCAAATAACCTTTCTGGTAATAAACGTTATGCAAATCTAGGCAATGAGGGAAAACCACTTCTGAAAACTGCTCTGTACATTTAAGTAAACAGTCTTTGAATACAGAAATGTGGTTTTATGATTCTGCTGATTTCTGTTTAGAAACTCCAAATTCAGGATCTAATACACTTACAAACATTGATTATAATTTGCAATACATAAAATAAGCATGCAGTAGAATTTGGTCTAGATAATAATCTATATTAATCTGTATAGATTATCTATGTAGATAATCTTTATATAGTTAATGAGATGCATCAATGCTATCATTCCTAATATTATTTTATCCTTGCTCCATTTTTTTCTAAAATGTTTGTCATTTAAAGAATAAGTCATTTCTTTTTAGTTGCTAGTGTGCCAGGCTCCTGTATGCATCATCCTTGTTCCTCCAGAGTAAAAAGATAATCTCCCTCGGGGAAGCTATGTCATTTTGGGTTGACTAGAATAACAAATCCAGTTATTTCAAGACGTGGTCATATATCAAGAAAGCATCGCAGCCCAGTCCAACTCAAACCCGTGAGTCTGGTATTAGTACATGAATCCCTCAGCCTGGGGAAGCCCCATGCAATGGGGCCGATCGCAAGCCAGTGAGCAAACTGCCTGTGCATTCAAATTCTGTGGAAAACACAGCAGAGCTCCTGACTACGCTCAGGGTCGGCACACAGGAAGTGCAAAGCACAGAGAAAGGGTGTGCCCACAGGCCCTCCTTATAAGAAGGCCACCATGAAGCGGTGACCTGATTGACAGGTGGGATATTGCCCCTACACATTCACATATAAGTTGACATAATTTCATAGAACTCCACAGAAGTTAAAAGTGAGGCTTTGAATTCTCAAGCTCCATGGGAATAATTCTCTACATCAACCTTACAAATCCACCAACGTCCAGAGGCCTCCTATTGTCATACCAGCTCAGAGAACTCAATTTGGATTTCGAAGGTGGGCTCTATTCTCTGCATCTGAACAATGGAACATTCTTCTCTGCCTGTTTCTTGCAGACAGAAAACGAACTTTTCCCTTCAGAATGTGTCTGGACATTGAGTCTAGTATCTGTGGGGGCGAGTAGGTAAAGAAGTTGTGAACAAAAGATCACTCCTGGAAGTGGTGGCTACTTTGTGATCTGCTGAAAGTCAATGAGAGTGGAGGTGGGAGGTAGGGATGCATGTTTTCAACCCATACATGAAATTGTAAAATACTTTAATGGAGGATCTTATGCAAAAGTGTTCTAATATTTCTTTTCATATAAAAGTGCATTAACTCTATTGTATAACATGTCTGTTTCCACTTGAGAGAAGTCTGCTCTGGATTTCCCCAGAAGACAAAAATGAATGTGACTCCTTCCTTTGAAAATAGTCCCAAACAGGCCTCATAGATAAACTTGTAAATTAATGTTCTGCTTTGGACCTCACATCTAAGAAATGATCTCTTTTTCAGCCCCACAATTCAGTAAAAATCTATGATGTTAAAATTTACACACATGTAACACTGAGAATCTAATGTATACATATATGTATAACATACATAAATGTACACATATATTATATATGGTAAATATTATCTCATACAATCTGAAATTCTTCTTCATTCACTTTATCTGCCTGGCTTCAGTACCCTCTTTTTATGTAAAACAACATTTTGAGGGCAGGAGAGTTATCTAAACAATGCCTATGTTGCTAACAGTGAAGCACTTATTTTTTGATCAATAATCTGGTCTTTTGAATCTACCCAGAGGGTCTTGGAAGAAAGACTTGGCAATCCACTTCTGGAAAAGTCATCTCCATTGATATTCTGTGCAGTTCAGCTTCTGCACTGCCTGGAGTCGGAATAAACTCAAAAACAACTGTTTTTTGTTTTTGTTTTTCTCAGGCGAAGGGGATTAAATGATGTTCTTCTATGGCAAAAAAAAAGTATACACTGATTCTTACTTGTAATATAAAGGGGCTGCCAAGATCTTTTGGAAAATTTCATTAATTTTTCATTTAATTTTTTCAAAATATTTTTTGTGATCTTAGTTGAACAGAAAAAAAACATTGTGTTCTTTCCCACCCTCCTAAACTTTAAGCTTTTTTTTTAATGAAAACATTTGAAAGCTGACAACTAATATCAGGAATGCATAATTTTTTTCTTTTGAACTTTGTTGAGGACCATTTTTTTGAGGACCATTTTCTTAACCAGGAATTGTTTGTGTCTATGCATTTTGACAGCTAAATATCTCATGTTTGATGTATATGATACTCATTTAACCTTTCACAGTATATATTAGCATCCTCTACTGCTGCAGTTAGAAACTGATTTTCTTTTTGTCAATACAGATCAGATTTGCATGTTATTGAATTTCATATACATGAAATGATATAGGTGTATTTTTGTGTATGACTCCTTTCAGTATAATGGTTTTTGCTATTTATTCTTACTATTGTATGCATCAGTACTTCATAGTCTTTTTTTAATAATACCATTTTCCATTATATGGGTGCAAATTGTGAATTCAGTGTATGCATAAGAAATTGTGGATCAACATGACAAAAACAATAACATGGCATTGAGCGTTAATTACTTGAATATTAATATATATATTCCTCCTAAAATTTTTGCAAATATTGTTTAAAAATATTTACAGAGATGCATTTTAATTAGCCAAAATATCAATGTAAAATATTATGCTTTTCCTTTCTACAAAAAGTGAACAGCCAATATCATAGTTAACGGAGATGAGACAAAAACAATTCCACTGACAAAGGATATAAGACAAGGATGTCCCTTGTCCCCATTTCTATTCAATATGATACTGGAGCTCTGGCTAACAACATAAGACAGCAAAAGGACATTATATGTACCTAAAAGGGAGAGGAGGAGATGATTCTATCGTTATTTGCAGACAACATGATCCTGTACATTGAAAACCCTCAAAACTCTACAACAAGAATACTTACAGCGATAGAGGACTATGGAAAAGTGACAGGATATGAGATCAACAAACAGAAATCTGTAAGTTTGCTATACACATCAGACAAGACCATGGAAGAGGAGATCAAGAAGGCAGTACACTTGTTAGTATCCAAGAAAAACTGGAATACCCAGAAATATATGCAACAAAAAACCCTAAAGACTTATATAAGAAAAACTATAAGACCCACTACAGGAAACCAAAAGTGACCTCCACACATTGAAGAACAGCCCATGCTTATAAATTGGAAGGCTCAGCATAGTAAAGATGACAATCTTACCCAAAGCATTTTGTAAGCTGTATGCGATTCTGATTCAAATACCAACAACCTTCTTCAAAGAATTGGAAAAACTGATCACCAATTTCATATGGAGAGGGAAGAGGCCCAGAATTAGCAGAGAACTTCTCAAGAAGAAGGACAAAGTTGGAGGACTCACTTTCCCAATTTTAATATCTATTACACAGCTACAGTTGTCAAAACAGCATGGAATTGGCACAATGACAGATACTCAGACCAGTAGATAAGAATAGAAATCCCAGGAATAAGACTATCAGCATACAGACAACTAATCTTAAGCAAGGGTCTCCCAATCATCAAATGAGGAGTTGATGCCCTTTTCAACAAGTGGTGCTGGAAATAATGGATATTCACATGTAGAAAAATGAAGCAAGACGTGTGCCTCACCCAATGCACAAGAATAAACTCAAGGTGGATCACAGACCTGGAAGTAAAACCTCAAACCAAATCATTAAGGAAGAAATTGGGATAAACCTACGATCATTGGCCCAGGGGATTCATAGGCTAATTGCAGTAGAGCAGTGAACAAGTGAATTGGAAATGAACAAATGGAATTTAATAAGAATAAAACACCTGTCCACCAGGAAAGATTTCAGCAAGAGAGTGACAAAGCAACCCACAGATTGGGAGAAGATTTTTAGGGCTGACACATTGGACAAAAGACTTATTACTAAAATCTGCAACAACCTCATGGCTAGCAAAGAGAATAAAATAGTTAACCCCCTAAGGAAGTGGGCAAAAGAACTGAAAATCACTTTCACTAGGGAGGAGACCCTTATGGCATATCAGAAAGTGCTCCTGTTCACTAGCCATAAGAGAAATGCAAAATAAAACAACCATGAGATAACACCGAACATCCCTGAGATTAGACCAAATCAAAATCAGGGAGCAACAAGTGATTGATGGATGTGGTGAAATAGGAACCCCTTCCACTGCTGGTGCTTGTGTGGACATTTAGAGCCACTGTGAAAAGCAACCTGGTGATACTTAAGGAAAATTAAAACTTAGCTACCTATGACCCAGTCATCCCTTTACTGGGCATATACCCTCAGGAGGTGATAAATAGAACATGCCTAGCCATCTGCACTCCGATGTTTATTGCAGTGCAATTCGCAATAGCAAAGACTTGGAAACAGCCTAAGTTTCCATTGACAGATGAGTGTATTAGTAAACTCCAGCACATACTCCAATCAAGTGCTATGCAGCAATGAAAAGCACAGTCAATCGCATGAAGCGTGCCATTTCATATCATGTTAAGTGACGTAAGTCAATCTCAAAAGGAGAGGTATAACATGAGCCCCCTGAGATAAGAGCAATAAGCACAGCAGGAATAGAACAGACACTGATTTCACAATACATGGAGGAAAGCATAGGTAGTCTCGGAGAGGTCAGAACAAACCCAGGGAGGTACATGTGAGTACAACATAGGGGGAAAGGGAGCAGGAGGAGGGAGAAGGGGGGTGGGGAGAAACAGAGATGATAATATGGGGACAATAGGGTACTAGGCCACCTAGAGGGAGATCATTGGTTACGTCTCCACATAATTGGAAAGTGCATACAGACCCCACGATAAAGCACCAAACTAGGAGGGTAACATAGCACATGGAGGAATCCATGAAAAGACTGGACTATAGGGCTGACGCCAACCCCAGCCAGAACTAGTCTGTCCCCCACCGTGGATGTATGGATCCCAGATACCTTCTGGTGGGGAAAGGAACCAACCTACCATACTTTCATGGAAGCAGAAGCAAAAGAAGGGGGAGGAAGGGCGTCGAGAACACGCTGGTCCATCAAGCCCCGAGGACAAGCAACCTGCCTGTAGCAGCCAATGGCCAGAGAGGACCATATAGTGGGCAGCACTGTGAGACGCATCATCGGACACTGACCCATCGTCCTGTAGGGGACAGCACTGGAGACACAGTGTGGGATTTGTATCCGAGTTAATCCCACCACATCTGGACAAAACACTGGGGGCATGCAACAGAACAGCAAGGGGAGCAGAGCAAGGAAGTCCTGGAAAAGCACCAAAAATGGACTTTGGGGGCAGGGTGTGGCTCCCCATCAGACCCAACCAGAAGCTGCTCCTAAAGGTCAACAAATAGACCTTGAACTATTTACAGGTTTTTCTATTTGTTGGTATTTTTTATTTTGTCATTTTGGGGGGTGGGGGGGGCGGGCATCACTGCTCTCTGGTGGTGGGAGTAGAAGGCCCAGCCCCACTGCTGGAATTGAACCTCCGTCCCAGTGCGCCGCAATCCCGCGCACAACCACTACGCCACCGGGGCTCAGCCCTATTTTGTCATTTTTTGTTGTTATTTTTGTCATTTTGTTTTTCTGTGTCACTTTGGCACTGTCTTATTTTTATGTGCCTATTATTATCTCTATAGGTCTATCTAAATAAGATAGGCTGGATAAACAATGTGGAGAAGAAAACAGCTGGCTTGACGTTTCTGGGGGGACAGGGAAGTAGGAAATGTGCGGGGGAAGAAGTGGTGTTAATCAGCCCAGAGGCAAGGGAACAACAAGTGATTCAAAACCAGTGGCAAGGAGGGTGTGGGAGGTCTAGTAGGAACTGATAAGGGGTGAGGTAACTAAGAAGAATTACTGAACCTCAAATGAAGGCTGAGCATGATAGTGGGACAAAAGGAAGATAAAAGGAAATAGAGAAAAATAATAGGAGGCAATGGGCATTTATAGAGGCCTAAATATAGGCACTCACATATATAAATATATTTATATATGATGGGGAAATAGATCTTTGTGTGTGTACGTATATATATATGCACACTATTAAGGTAGCAGATGGGCATTGGGCCCCTACTCAAGGACTCCCTCAATACAACAATATTTTGTTCTATTAAACTGACATTCCATGATGCTGATCTTCTCGACACAATAGCTGAAGACAAATGTGTGCATAGGCAAATGTGATGAAGAAAGCTGATGGTGCCTATTATCAAAAGATATAGCATCTGCGGTCTTAAAAGCTTGAGGGTAAACAAGCGGTCATGTAGCTCAGAATCAACAAAGTCCACATGGAAGAAGAAAACCAGTCTGTGTGATCATAAATTGTTGAAGGGATCAGGTATCAGACATCAGAGAACAAAAAAAAGTCATATCATGTGCTCACCTTCTCCATATGAATGCTGAAGCAGTTATATGAAAAATATAAGATTGAGGGAAATTTAATTAATAACCTGCAATATGCAGATGGTACATTCTTGCTTGTTGAAAGTCAAGAGGTCTTGAGACACTTACCTATGAAGATCAAAGACTACACCTTAACATGCATTACAACTTAATATAAAAAGACCCAAATCATCACCACTGAACCAAGAAGAAAAATCCTGACAAATGATCAAAAGATTTAAATTGTCAAGCTCTGTATTGTACTTGGATTCAAAATCAATACCCATGGAAGCAACTGTCAAGAAATCAAAATATATTGTTTTGTGTATTAAACAAGAGAAAAAATAACTCACTGTCTTAAAAATTATTTTGACTCTGAACAATGCTATCAGTTTCATAGAGAACTGACATTTCTATTGCTTTCTCCTCGGGATTGTTCCTCCTGCATTATATAGATAGGCATAGGGCAAAAGAAAAGCAAAAACAAACCAAGAAAAAGCAAAACAAGAAAAACAAAGCAAAAACCACAATAGAGAGTTCCAGGTTTGTCTGCTGACCCTGATTAGGTTCTCTGATCAAGTTTGATGCACTGCCAAGCCCTGTCCCCAAAGTCAGAAGTCTGTTTTCAGTATTCCTCCGGGACGTGGTTACTTTGCTCTCCTTGCCGCCCTGTGGCACTCCCTTTGTGTTTTACCCCAGTGTGCGTGGGGCAGACCAGGAACACTTTCCACAGTGTCTCCAGTGCTGTCCCTGTTAGTGCTATGGTTCAGTGAGGGAACACTGTGCAACTTGGGCCAGCCTGGGGTGAGACATGGGGGAGGAGGATGGCTTGCAACAAACTCATTGATAAGGGAACAACAAGAAGACATGGCATATCATGCCTGCTGGGGTTTATTCAAGTGCAATGTGTCTGAGAGGAATTGCTGAGAGCCAAATGGAGGGTGAGCATGATAGTGGGAAAGGAGGTAGGTGAAAGGAAATAGAAGAAAGAAATAAGAAGCAAAAGCTATTTATAGATATAAATAGCTATAGGTATGTATATATGTAAATATATTAACCTATAATTAAAAGGATACAGGCCAATGTACATATATTTATTTGTTAAGTATTAAGATAGCAGACTTTGGGCCTCTACTCAAGGCCTCCCTTAACAGAAGAGCACTTTGTTCTTTTAGCATGGCACTCTTTGGTACCCACCTTTCTGACATGATTGCTGAAGACAAAATGGATAGATAAGTAAATGTGGTGAGGAGAGCTGATGGTGCCCAGATATCAAAAGATACAGTGACTGGAGCCTTAAAGGCTTGAAGTTAAACAGCCATCTAGCAGAGAAGTAAATAAGCCCACATGGAAAAGCATACCTATATGATCATAAGGTGTACATGAAATCATGTATCAGGTATCAAAAGATCCTCCCACAAAAACTGTATTGATGCAAAGGAGGGGGATTGTTGTGGAGACACAGAGTCCATTTGTAGACAATTGGATATTCTCCCACAGAAGGGTTATAAGGAAGGGATGATTCAAACAAGGTGCATTATAGCACCAGCGAAGCAAAGGAACACACATCACCCCTGCAGTTCCGGAATGCTTCCTTTCCCCCACTACTATGACCCAGTTCTACCTTACAAATCTGACTGGACTGGAGAACACACATTAGTACAGATAACATCTCTCAACAATACACGTGAAATTTTTGACACATAAACCTCTCAGAAACAGTAGTAGGAACAGTGATATCATGAAGGTAGGGGGTGGTTGTAGAGGGGGAAGGGGGAGATAGGGAGAAGATATCACAAGCTTATATATATAGCACTGCCACCCTCTCCTACCCCCAAAAGGGACAAATAACAAATGCGATCAAAGGTAGACAACAGACAGGGTAAGATATAAAATAATAATAATAGTAATTCACCAAGGATTCATGAGGGGGGGAGGGGGGAGGGAGGGGAATAAAGAAGATCTTATATCTGGGCTCAAGAATTGTTTTGTAAATGATGATGGAAACACATGGAAGAAACACACCAGCCTGTGTGATCATGAGGTGTCAATGGGATCAGGTATCAGGCATCTAAGACCCAGAACAAAACCAAGGTGAATGTGGGTGGGGGACATGAAGTGGAGACCCAATGCTTATGTGTAGACAATTGAACATCCCCCTACAGAGGGGTCACAGGGAAGAGATGAGCCAGTCAGGGTGCAGTATAGCACATGTGAAATACACAATTTTCCTCTAGTTCTTTGGTGCTTCCTTCACCCCACTATCATGACCTCAATTCTCCCTTACAAATCAGATTACACCAGAACATGTACACTGCTACAAATAAGAGCCAACCACACAGGGAATGCAGGAAAGATATACCCTCCAGGGCCAACAATGAAAGCAGAGATACCAGGGGGATTAGAGGATGGTGGGGGGGGAAGTGGGGGATCAATCACAAGGACCAACTTAGAACCCCCTCTCGGGGGACAAACAATGAAAAGATGGGTGAGAGCTAGTAGAGGATGATGTCGGCAACAAAAATAATAATTGTGGCAGTCATGTACTGTTTCATGATTGGGAGTCAGTTTCATGATTGGGACTCTAGGGGTGGAGTCTAGCCAATGAGACCTCTGTGTGGGCATGGATTTATGCTGAGAATTCTGGGAAGTCTCGCAGTATTTCCCAATTGGAGAAGAGAGACTTGGCTTAGTTCCTAGGAGACAAGCTACTGACAAGATGAGAAGACAGCGTGCTGATTGATCCTGATTCCTGGAGACTGGAGGAGCCGGAGGAGAAGCCACATGGGTTTGTCCTGTTGGGACCACAGCTCTGGGGCTGTGGGATGCTTCCAGCACTGGGATGCTTCTACCTCCAATGGATATGATACTGCTGATGGACCCTGAGCCCTGGAAAGGAGGAGCCATGGGGAGACCCCTGCCAGCAATGGGATGCTTCTACTGCACATGCTTCATAAGTTGAAAGGAGACTTTATAGACTGGTATGGACACATGGGCTAATATCGGGCTTATGACATTGGACTGTTGTGATGCTTTCTCAGTGTTTCATTACTCTTATATATAAAACTTTCCTGTATATCCATATGCATGTTTATGAATTTGTTTCTCTAGTCTACCTGGACTAACCCAATAATCTATATCTAATCAAGAGTTTGTGAGGGAGATCGGGAAGGCAAAGGAGAGGGAAGAAATGGAATCTGATATTAGAGGCTCAAGTGGGAAGAGAAAGCTTTCAAAATGATATGTACAAATGTGTTTGACACACTGGAGGAATGTATGGATTATGATTAGAGATGTATGAGTTCCCAATAAAATGAATTACCTTTTTAAAGTTAATTATTAAAAAAAACCCAACTTAACAGCCAAAAGTTAACCCAGTTTTGCTTTCATGACTTTTTACATTAGACATATGTGATTCAAAGTTTTCATTTAAATTATTGATGAGCAAAAATATAACTTTAAGATGTTTGATTATACCCATTTCAAATCATGATATTTTCAATGAGCTCAATGTATGGGGAAGCTGGACAACGAATAAGGAATACAAAATAGAATTGATTCTATTGAATCAAAGACTCAAAGTATACTGAAGACTGCCAGAACAATAAAAAAATCCATTTTGCTATTGCTGAATAAAATATTCTGTCAACGTATATTAATTTACATTGGCTAGTGCAATTAACTATTCTTTTTCCTAATTGATTTTCATCTCTGAATTCTATTACTGAGAGAGAAGTAGTTAAATTTTTTATTTGTGTGTTTCTCTATTTTTCTTTTCAATTTAGTCAGATTTTTATGCATTTGTTTTAAAATTTACTTATACACATTTAGGACATGTGCATTTAAAGTTTAATTACTGCTTGATTAATTTCCTATTTTATAGTTTTTAGATGCTCATCTCTTTTCCAAGTACAATTTATGGCCTTAAGGTTAACTTAGGGAATTCTGCAGTGGTAGCAGATTTCATGCTTGACTGCCAGGTCAGCAGTTTAAACCCACCAACCATCCTACAGGAGAGAGCTAGGCTTTCTGATCCTTTCAAAGATGGATAACTTCAAAACATAATGGGTCAGTTCTATATTAAACTACTGGTCAGAGTTAACTCAGTGATACGTTTTGGAGGGGGGGGGCATTTTGTTGTTTCATTTTATTAAGATGTACATATGTTAAAAACAACCACAAAATAAATCCAAATGATGACTTTGCATAAGAATATCCAACGATGTTTGCAACAGTAAATTAACAGAGAACTGCGAGAAGTCCAGACCAAATTCAGAAGAGGACATAAACAAGGGATAACAATTGACACCCAACAAAAACACTGGTGCTATCATTTTAAAAGTTACATGTAGCAACTTATGATTAGTTGTAAATCATCTTATTGGTTGAATTTATACTTCATTTTGTTTTCTCTGTTTTCTATTATCAATATTTCTTTGTTGCATTTTTATGTGCTTTTCTCCACATTTTCCACATATACATCTTTAACTTATCACATTCTTTTTTTCAGATAATGTGAACACAGCTATTATTGGATACTGTTGGGTAGCTTCCAGATTATGTACAACACAATGAAGCATGCCTAGTCCTATGCCATCCTCACAATTGTTCCAATGTCTGTGTCAAGCCATTTTTTGCAGGTCTTTCTCTTTCTTCCTGATACTTTAATTTACCAAATATGGCGCTGGTCTAGTGATGAATACATTTTTAAAAAGATTACTATACCTCTTCCATTCCGTGTATGATATGGAATGGCCAATGAACACGTGAGACTAATTGAAGGGCAGAGATATAAATGGCTCAGTGAACCTTGCCTTTCTCTCTCTTGCTCGTGGAACTGCAAACCATTGTGCAGTCGGCTGCCTTGTTTGTTCTGTGTCTCTGATTGCAAGTGGCACTACCCAGGGGACACCTAATCCGTGGACTGTGTCACTGTAAATTGAGGTTCCTTCAAGTCCTGCTATGCCACGCACTGGAATAAACATCTCTTGACCCAATCATCTGACCGACTGTTGGTGACCTGCCTTGCTGTTTGCTGCCTGTGACTGCATAGCCTGAATTGCTCTACAGAGAACTACCCAGTGGCCCTCAAGACTTGAAAGACTGCCATTCTATTAGCTGTGTCATGCAAGTGAATTGCACTGAGTCATTCATACTGCTTTATAGATTGTCTATTTTTTATGTTATATGTTGTGTTGTTCCAGGTAGACTAGAGAAATAAATTCATAAACAGGCTTATGGATATAAGGGAAAGACTTATATATGAGAGGAATGAAACATTGAGAAAGCATCCCAATTCAGTCCAGTCCAAGGTCATAAGTCCAATATTAGGCCATATGTCTGATATCAGTCTATAAAGTCTCCTTTCAACCACGCAGCACATGCAATGATGCCAGGACAATCACAGGCCAGTGGGTGCAGAGTCTTGTGTGTCCAGTGGTAGTAGAAGCAGTGGAAGTATTCTGGTGCTGACAAGGGCCTCCCCATGGCTCCTCGTTTCCAAGTCTCAGGACCCATCTGCAGTATCCATTGGTAGTGGAAGCATTTCAGCACTGGCAGGGGTCTCCCTATGGCCTCCCAAGCATCTCAGCACCGGCAGAAGTCTCCACATAGCTTCTCCAGACGCAGAGGTTTTGTTCCATCAGGTAAGTCCATGTGACTTCTCCTCCAGCTCCTCCATTCTCCAGGAATCCAGTATCTATCTCATCTTGTCAGTAGTTCATCTGAGAGGAATTGAATTGACAGTTTCTCACTTCCAATTGAGAAATACTGTGAGACTTTCCAGAATTCTCAGGAGAAAGCCATGACCACACAAAGGCCTCATTGGCTCTCTCCAGATGGACAGGCTAGACTCCACCCCTACACTACCAGTACTGAAATTGACACAGATCAGTGACTGCCATGGATATCTATCTATCTATCATCTATCTATCTATCTATCATCTATCTATCTATCTATCTATCTATCTATCTATCTATCTATCTATCTATCATCTATCTATCATCTCTCTATCTATCTATCATCTATCTATCTAAGTCTATATTAATGTCCTGGTTTTGTTTCTCTAGAGAACCCTAACACACCATGTTTTTTTTTTTTTGTTTTTGTTTTTGTTTTTTTTAGGCATCATTGCCCTCAGGTGGTGGGAGTAGGAGGCCCGGCCTTTGCTCCTGGGAGCCGGAATTGAACCTCCGTCCCAGTGGGCCGCAGTCTCGCGCACAACCACTACGCCACCGGGTTTTTCATTTCAAAATGACATGTATAGCATTTCTTACATGTGCTACATATTCTGCAAAATACCTTTATTATTTTGTTTAAAAATAATTAATTTTTATACCAAAACCTGAGAAGTCTCTTTGATTTGCAGTTAACTCAATTGTACTTGTTAATCTCTCAGAGAAACCCTAGAGGAAAGCAAAGAGCTGCTTCTGTTGGTTTGCAAGGATATTAAACTCTCTGGGCACAAAAAGTTCATCTTTCTCAGGTAGGACTGCTATTTCTGAATTTCTGTACTTGTGGCCAGCAGCTGAGAGTAATCCACTATGTCGCCAAAGTCTGCAATATTAAAAATAAGGAAAACATTATAATCATTCTGTAATATGTATTTTCCAATTACAACATTACTTTTAGTAGGTCTGTATCTATCATTGTCCTACCTAAAGAAATCTTTGTGATATTCCCTCGAGCACAAGTTAGCTTATAACACATTCTCTTCTTTTGTTGGATGAAAAAAAGTTTTATTTTGTCTTTTTTCTTAATTTCTGCTGGTTCTGGGATATAGGTTAATAAGGTTGCTTTTACCATTTTGAAGATGCCAATCCATTGTCTTCTAGTTTAGGTTAATTTGTATGTCTCTAAATTTTTTTCACTATGATTTGCTTAAGATTTAAAAAAAATATTGCTGAAATCTAATAAACTGACTATCGTGAGGTTGGGTTTTATTTTGTTTTGTCCCTTGGTATTTCATTGAGCATTTGCTAAATTAAAGAATGTAAGATATACTGATTTTGGAAAAAAAATCACCATTATTTCCCTTTTTCTGCTCCCAACACTGCCTTGTTTTCAAGGATCACAGATAGCACTGTGGGAATAGTATTGTGCTGTTAATGACAAGACTGGCAACACAGACCTACCTATGGGAAAAGATGAGGCTGTCTGCTCTTCTAAAAGTTGACAGTTCTGGACACCCCATATTTGGTCACTGTAATTTGGAATTGACATAATTGTAGTGGATTTCCCTTGCTTTGGAACTGGAGTTATTCATATGTTGTTGTTAGGGACCACCAAGTTGGTTCCGACCTATAACAACCATACCTTATGTTCAAGACAGAACAAAACTCTGTCCTATTCCTTGCAGATCTGATGGAGCGTGTTGGCTGAGCAGGGGAGTGGGTTTAGGGGTGGTTTGGGAGTTGGGTGATCTGTTCCTGGCTAGGGGCGCTTGCCACAGATAGGTGGGAAAAAATCCTCTAGCACTCTGGGGTGGGGAGAACTGGCTGGCTGTTTACCCAGGGGACAATGTAAAGAGGACCTCTCTGTCGCGGGTCTTGGGGCGGACGCCCTGAATCGGCAGCGTCTATGAGGAGTGCCAGTGCCTAACCCTGTCCTATCCCAAAGAAGTCACATGTAATTGCATGTTGGTTATAATGTTGATCTTCAGAAAACTAAACATGCACTATCACATTATCCCCATGGAACAGAAACCTGGGAATAGAATCATAGGATTTATCAATTTTGATAGACTGTCAGTCAGGGATCCAGTCAGTTTACGGATCCAGTGTGTTAAGATACTCTTCCAACCTGATTTGGAGACGTGTTTCTTCCTGGATTGTGAGCTGTAAGTCTTCTGCAGCTTCTTGCCACATGGACCTCACTAAGAGAAGCTTACAATGTGGAAGCAAGAGAGACGGCAAGAAAATGAAAACCAGTGGGGCACAGAGTTGGGCAATATTTGGAGTTTTTTTTGTGCATGTCATCATCAGGGATTCTTTGACAGTGACTAATGGCAGTCAATCTGAGATGTGACAAGTTGTCTCTTTACTATCTCCTCATTGTTAGAAGAAAATCACAATATTTAGCTCACATTGAATGGGAAAAATGATATAATTGAATGAATATCTGGAAATACAGACCTTTGGGTGCCATCTTATATCCTTTTTTTTTTTTTTTTTGGCATCACTGCCCTCCGGTAGTGGGAGTAGGAGGCCCAGCCTTTGCTCCGTGGAGCTGGAATCAAACCTCCATCCCAGTGGGCCGCAGTCCAGCACACAACCATCTTATATCTTTGAGTACACTCTAGACCTATAAAAATGTAATTGCTGTTAGGTATTTATTGAATATCTTGGGTGATATAAGTGGTTAACAAATATGTTATTAAAACAGAAGACTGAATGAATCTACTTAAAAGGTGCAACCAAAAATAAGTTTGGTGATTTACTTCTGAAAAATTAGCTATTGGAAGCTATGGAGCACATTGAAAACCTCACAGAGCACAAATGGGATCACCACGAGTCGGAACTGACTCAGCAGCAACTGGTAGAACTGGCATTTGCCTCACCCACCCCTGCCCACCCCCCCACTTTGCTTTCTCTCT
Source organism: Nesogale talazaci (assembly GCA_004026705.1). NCBI lineage: Eukaryota > Metazoa > Chordata > Mammalia > Afrosoricida > Tenrecidae > Nesogale > Nesogale talazaci. The sequence continues at coordinate 1,761 of PVJH01021368.1, read as the reverse complement.
TTCTCGCAGTGAGAACACAGTGCCCTGCTTGTTTTCTTTTCCCTTCACTGTAGTCTGGGGAAAGTCTCCAGGCAAAAGTCCAAGCAATAGGAGGACTCTTCCAACTTTTCTGAGGGATCAGAGCTCATGCCGCCTGAGGTCTAATGTTTGGACACAAATATATCATCTATTGTGCTTCGTTTTCCAGATGGTAACATAGTAAGTATTGCCCTAATTAGCCTATCATAGACAGAAGCAGAATTGGTCCAGAATTTATGAACAATCCAATCCCTCCCCAGTTGTTCTCTATATAATATAGCTAGAGTATTTTTGCTTATATGTGCTACTTTTGTTAGGATTATATTATAACTACATAATGTGAAGGTTGAAAAGAAACTAAATTAACAAAAATATAATTACCCCATAAGTGATTTCTGTAGTGGATATATAGGATATATATATAACATACACACATATGTATATATATAGTATTACACACATATATGTAAAACACAGGTGCCAGTGAGTAGATTGTGACTCAGAGTGACTCATGTGTGTGTGTGCCTGGGTGCATGTGCGTGTGTGCATTCTGACTTAAAGTAGCCCTATTCAGGATTTTCACAACTTTGTAATTCTAAATGGGAGCAGATTTCATCTTTCTCCTGTGGAGTGACTGGTGGGTTTGAAAAACACATCTTGTCCTTAGCAGTCCAAAACTAAATCGAACAGTAATTATTGAATATAGGCTTTCATTGACACATGTTATATCTACTTTTAAAATAAATAAAGTAATCGAATGTATGAAATCTTACAATTATGTAATTCATTAACATTTTCATCAGAAGTTATTATGCTTCCAGCTACTAATGTCCCCCATCTTTATATATTTTAGTCTTCAATATCTCTTCCACAATAATGTTCCTTTGGCCTCACCTAGTGGTTATAGCAAAGACCAGAGTTTAGAAGTAAATGTCCATCATATTAACAATAGCTTAGACAATCATCTGCTGAGCGTCTCAATGTTCTTCTATATGGCCATGCATTTAACACATGCAAGCCAAAAACGGGAGCACCTCTGCTTGTCTTTATTTACTTCTCACCTTGGTCTCTATAGCCCTTGCAGTCCCTGCTGCACTGTCCCCAAATGAAGCTGTACGAAGAGCGCCAGCTCGGGCCCTTTGTTTTTCTTGGAATTGACCAGTCATTGCAGTAGAAGGTTATGTAGTTGCTCTCATTTATGTGCTCACGGCAGAGAGCAAATGTTTCTTCTACAAGCAGGTTTGGTGTACATACAAAATCAATCATATTGCATAGTGAAGACAAAGGATAACTACTATGAACAAACCTTGATAGAAAAATAGAAATTACATGTTCACTCCTTCTTTCCAAGGAGAACTCAAAATAAATGTAGGCGTCAAGTTCCAAAAATAATAGGTTATACAGACATGCCACACTGCTCATTATGGCATCTCGAGAAATCTATCATATAAGTAATTCCATGTCAGATATCCAATATTAGGTGCTGCACAGAATATATTAACATGTCTATGGGATAATAAAGATAATAGATTTTGATAATAGATTTTTTTTAAGGTGCGTGATACTTACATAATCTGGTGTCAAGTTGGGACTTAAGAGGATTAGTAGTGGAGGGGTGGAGTCTGCTTTGTCAACCAGGTCATAGCCAATGAGACCTGTGTGAGCGTGGCCTTCTGACAATTCTGGGAACTCTGGGATTTTCCTCCTTGTAGATTGGAGACGTTCTCTCTCTTGCTACACACT
>PVJH01021367.1:0-38732 GCA_004026705.1 Nesogale talazaci | reverse complement strand
GTAAAGAGTACTGGAAATACAATATACTGTCAAAAGGGCAAACAAATGTGTCTTGGAGGAAGCACAACTAAAATGCCCCTCAGAGGTCAGGATGGTGGGACTATGTCTTATATACTTTGGACATGTTTCAGGAGAAATCAGTCTTTGGAAAAACACATCATGCCTGGTAAAGTGGAGAGCAGTGAAAAATAAAATATTAACAGGATGGATTGACACTGTGACTACAACCACAGATTCAACCCTGAATTGCAAAGATGGCACAGAACTCTCCTCTGGCAGAGGCTCTCTGGTTCAGAGCTGATTAGACACACCTAACCATAAGAATATCTTCTCCAACTCTCACTCTCTTGTTTTGATGTCTGACCTTTTATATCTCAAAAGAGAGCAACTCAAAATGTATCTGTTTCATTAAAATGAAGACAATCTCTCCAAAATGAAGCTATAACTGCAATCACTGGCATATAGGTGGACATATCTCACCTCTACTGCTATGAGGTAGGAATTAGGCAAGTCTCCACGGTCCATCCTGCTTTCCAAATTGACACCAATGACTCCTCCCAAGTGACACTACATCTATGCTAGTCGCACAACTCTCAGACAAGACTGAAAATGAAGAGAGCTTATGGGGGATGGTAATAAGCTTTCACAAGTCACCATCAGCAAATAGTAAAGATAATGTCATTGGTCTCCTCAGTCAGCAGTGAGTCATTTCAATGTTTAGCCTCCCAGACACCAAGCCTCTCTCCAGTTCTCAGCCTCTTGGTCACATGGAGGCCATATTTCTCTCAGGTTCTTTGTCTGTCAGCTATGTGGTCCCTTGGACTTTACTGTCTCAAAGTTCTCACACTGTCCCATAGTTCCATGGTCTTGGTCAGATGAAGACAAGGTACTCTGTGGATTTGGTGGTGCTCCTCTGAAGCTCGGTGCCACAGGCTAAGATGCATCTGGCCTTGGCCGTCTCTGCCACTTCAGACAGTGATCTTAATGGTGCTCTTCTAAGGTTCCTGACGTTTCTCTCTTCTCTACGACTGCTTCAAAAAAAGACTCATAAAAAGTGGCTCCTCCTCTCCACTCCCCTTAATTCCAGAAGGAAACCGACTGACCTACTCTCTCTTAGAGGTACACGTGTCCTATTTGCAATGGCCCACCCAATCATTTGGTAGAACAGTCATATTAAGAAATTTGACTTTACCAAACAACCATAGACTTTGTTATTGTCGTTAGGGTCACTTGAATCCCTTCCCTGGGAAATTCTTGTTATTGTTTCATCTCATTGTGGCAACCCCTGTGTCAGTCCCTTTCCTTGAGAGTCCTCCTCTTTTTCACTGATCGTCTACCAAGTAGGATGTTCTTTCCAGATACTGGTCCTTCCTCTGAACAAAACGTGCAACGCTCCTATAAAATGTTTAAAGTGCAAGAAACGAAGTCTCCCCATGTTTACTTCAAAAAACATTATGGTTGCACATCTTCCAAAATCAATTAGTTAGCTCTGACAACCCATGATACTTTGAACATTCTTTCCGAACACCATTATGCACATGAGCAATTCTTCGGCTGTCTTCTGTATTCATTGTCCAGCTATGAAATGCATGTGACTGAGGGTTGGAACAGAACCTCACCCTGAGTCTAGGATAGATACATTACATGTTACAGTTCAAAAAAATCTCAAAGGAATATTATTGGTCCTGTCTACACAGCTACTCAAAATGATGGTTAAATTTTATAGAAAGATCCCAGCAATCTACAGTTACTTACATAGGTTCCACGAGATTCTGCTGAGTTCTTTATAAAAAAGATTGCCATATGTTAGAAAATTTACAACTATTTGTACCATAGTTGGTACATACAGGGAGCCATCTGGGTTACACATCAGGCAACTAACTGTAAGGACAGTGTTTAAGAATGCCAGCCTTCTGCTCCCATAAAGATGGTCAATATCAGAAACCCATGAGGGCAGTTTGCCTCTGTCCAGAGTGCTCCTATGAATAGGAATTCACTCCAGGGCAGTCAGACGGCCCCGGAAGGTACAGATGGTGAGTGAGCTAGCTCAGCTGCTCTCCGGGAGGCTGTAGGTTTGAGTCTACCCAGAGGAATCTTGTAAGAAAGGTTTAATACTCTCCTTGCAAAACACAAGGAAACCCCAAACCAGCACGAAGGCACTGAAAGCACTAAGGAGTTGATTTCTATTCTGATTGTGTGGGGTCACCATGAGTCAGCGAGATGGGAGCTGGTTACTAGTTATAGGCAATGAAATGAGAACACATTGGGGCTTACAGACTCCCAAAGTCACACATTTCAGTCAAATACAATCGTCACGTGAGTAAAAGTTATAACTATTTAGCAATATGACTGAAAATTTCTGAACACAATTCCATCATTCTAATTAGCATGGTCTGGCAGAAATTGAAATGTGGCGATTAAAAGTAATCATGTTAATTGGAGGCTCAGGAAAACACCTAGGTATCCCAAACTCTTGCTTTTATTATACCATTTCATGTGAGAGAAAAACACACATTAAAACTCCAACATTTCCCAAATGACAAGAACAAAAGGGAAGACAAGCCCCCAAGAAAGTCCCTGACCCGCAGAGTAGCTGGTGGGGTCAAGGGGAAACTCTCTAATTAACTCTCTGATGCATCTACAGTCAAACTTTCTTAGAATTGGGCAGCAGGATCTAGCCTACACTTGTTTTGGGACGTATGTGTAATCTTCAGGTGTCATTGAATATAAATCTCAGTGAAAATCATGATGGTAGTCAAGAAATGAAACCTTTCTTCTGCTGTGAGCAACATGCTAAAAAAAGCTTCATAAGAATTGGAAAAAAAAAGAAAGCTTTTTTTTTTTCTTTTCCTGTGCTAGATGGAGAGTGTTTTATTTTTTTTCTCCTTCTCCCTTCTTTTCCTTACCAAACTGACAATGATATAAAATTTTCCAACTTAAAAGATTTCGCTTTCATTTTTCGTCAGCTTACTTGATCCGGGGGTTAAGAATAGCTTCCTCTAATGGTGTCAATCTGGAAGAAGAGAAAGACTTTCACAGAGGAAGTAGCTAGTCACTCCCTGTCTTTGCAAAGTGTAATGTAAAGAGAGTGGGACCAACCAGACCCCTCCTCCTCTGTCTCCTGCTTCTTCCACCACGTCCAGCTGCTTTTCCCTCCGACTGTGGCTGGAAACTAAGAAAGAATAAATGGACCTGGCAGAAACATGCGACAAAAGCTCTATGGAAAAGTGTCTTTGCTGCAGCACGGACTCTGTAGCTCGCAGCTAATTAATCCCACACTAGAATGTGGGTTGTCTCGTTGTATTTGGAATGTCCTCATGTGGCCTCTCTTGACGGGACTTACCACCAAGGGTTTGAAGCTTTCACCCTATTTAATATTCATGTCTAAAGAAGCAAAGTGCCTTGGGATATTAAGAATTTTTTAAAAATTGGTCCTTTAGGTTTATATGATAATGGAAAATTCAACAGCTAGATCTGCTGGAGACAAAAGGTGAACAATTCACATTCTGGAAGTAAACTATCAACTATCTGCTGAATAAGAAACGCCATTATTATGGGACAGTGAAGTGACAGTTTCTGCAATCAAGCAGGTTAGTGAATGGTACCCTCAAGAAATTATTATCCCACCAGATATATTCCTGGGAGTAAAGTTTTTCACAGTAGGAACTGTTTTTCAGTCAAAGATCTAGGTCAGATGAAAGGATGATACTAGATGTTAATTATGAATGCACGTGTTTATTACATACATGTATACACACATATATATTTAAAGGTATGATGCTTTATTTAATGAAGCATTGATTCCTTATGTTCTTAACTTATTGCCTATTCATCATTTAGGTCATTGGCACTTGCCCAATATTTAATCCATAAAAAGCAGATTTAAAATTTGCCAAGATTTTGAAATGATTCGCCACTTCGCCATTTCTAGTTATTCTCTAGTCTGACTACATACCTACATACATACAGTATGCAGCAAGTACAACTGATGGAAGACAGGGACATTTTCTGAAAGTTCCATAGCTCTTGGGCTAAGAAGTTTTTCCAAACCCACCAACGGTTCCTCAGAAGAAAGACATGAAAGCAAGGGTCAGTGCAGATTTAGTCTCAAAGAATTTTAAGAAGTTCTTCTCTTCCTAAAGGGTCCCTGTGAGTAGGAACAGACTTGATGGAAATGAATTTTGCAATTAAATTAGAGTCCCATATTGGTACAAACAGTTAACATGGTTGGACAAAAATGGATAAATTGAAGGTTCCAGTCCACCCAAAAGTTCCTAGAGAGAATGGCTTGGTGATCTACTTCTGGGAAATCAGACAGAAAATCCTTTGGAGTACGGCCACACTCTAAACACATGAATCAGTGTCAACCGACAGACAGCAATTTTACAATTAAATTGGATTCATTTTTCTTCTTAAAATGAATGCTAGCTCCTAGCATTCTAACTAGGTGACTCATCACCATTGAGCAATTCAACCCTGAAAGGCAACTGCCTACCTGTTATGAAGGTCAAACATATGTTTGCCTTGTTGTCTTATGGAATATTAAAACATGATATATCTTCATATAGATGGTAATCATGGATAAAATGACTCATATTTCTTTGGATTTAGAAAGTATATTTCCAAGAATCCACTGTTAAAGTAAAAATCCCCCCTGGGAAGTAGAACACATAAATTTAATATTAGGTATTTAAACTTACAGTTGGACTAATTGTCCTAGTAACCCTTCATTGCTTTGAATAATAGAAAGATTTGACATGCAGGGCAATCTGGACTTTAACATTTTAATAGGCAAATGTATCTAGGAAATATCCTGAAACTAGAATGGCTCCAAGCCTTGCACTGGGAGGATAAAATAGAGAGTTTTACTTATAGACAATGTGTTGGCTCTGGTACCTAAGCGAAGAAGGGACGGGGTGCCTGAAATAGGGGAGATGAGGGGAGCAGGTGATAGGGTACTACAAACCCTGATGTATTATGTGCTTTGTGCAGAGAAATGTGGATCATAAGCTCAGCCCAAGAAGATAGCAGACACACAGAGTCTTAGACTTGAAAGCAGCACAGGGTTCCTAAGTCTCATTCTGAACTTTGCAGATAGAGAATCTTAATGATCTTAAAGGAAGCACAGGTGATGTCTTTTAGACTTGATGCTTGCTTTTAGTGTGATTTCACTTTTTGGTTCAGGTTCTAGCATAGAATCAGAAAGCCATTTGTGTTTCAATTGGAATGAGTCACAGGCAGTATTTTAGTTTTAACAAAATCACTTTTTGACAAGTAGTATGGCTAAGTGGGATTTATCATGAGCTTTCTGTAGCTAAAAAATTCAGAACTCAACAGGTTTTTAAGAATGTATCTCTGATTTGGGACATTGAGTGATGAACATTTTATGTCAGCTTCAGCTCCCAGGCAGTTTCTACTTCTTTTGCTTTTGTCTGAATCTAGCTCATTGGGAACCTTCTGCATTTATATCAATACATTCATATATAGTGCAAGATTATTATCATTAAGAAAAGATCCTGAATGTAAGGTAATATAGAATATTTTACAGCTGATAGACAATTAGTTAATTTCATTATTAAGAAGCTGCTTATAAAAACATTCTAGAAAATTCTCCAAGAAATTTATGAAGAACAATGACTAATGTTCCTTGTTTTGCTATAGATATTGTCATTTTATCATAGGGCAGTGGCACAGAATCTTCACAACAAATTCTGTTCATTCAAGCGACAAGAATTTTATTTGAATTGTGTAATTCAACTGAAGCACTTTGCTTCCCATATAACTGTGCAGCAAAAAGGGGTTAGCCTTTAAAAGAACTTTGCAAAACAAGTAACTTTCAAAGAGACCCTTTATCATAAAAGAAAACAATAAAATCATTCATTCCATTAAAATATTTTTTATATAAAACTCCAGAGGAGTCTTTCAAAGTCAGTCCTATTTCATTAAACCTATTTATAAACACAACTATTCAAACTACTAGATTTCTTTTTTCTTTTTGCAAATATTACTTTTCCATTGGATATACTAAGAATGACTGAGAAAATGTAACATAAGTGTAATTAGAATGCGAGAAGGGAAAGACAGAGTAAGAAAGAAGAATTAATTGAAAACTATGAATGACAAGTTTCTATGGCAAGGGCCTTAACTTATTCTAACTCCATTTTCATCTTCTCATTCCTTGGCAGATGCTTGGAAAGTTAAAGGTCACACTATGTGGTGGTGTTTTGTTGGACGTATAGAAGGAATCTGGATTGCTTTGCGACATAAAGTGCTAAATCAATGGAGATAAAAGAAAGCAGATGGAAACATTTGAGAAGAAGTTTTTGTCTCTAAACACATATATGGCTCAACCCTTTCCAACTATCGAGCATATGTGTTATTAGCCTTTTGTACTGCAAAGGATTTTGATAAAGTTCGTCATCACTACACCTCTCCCCCTGCTAGAGGTTGGTGGCACTTTTCCTTTGCATTCATCATCTTCTCAATGAGACCCTGTGCGGATTCCTGGAAGAAAAAGATGATCTTCCTCTGATGGTTGTTCTCTGTCATAGTGTACTTAGCAGGTTGTGAATTTCAGTGACCTACCCTCCAGTGACCTCCACCAGGAGTCCTGGTGGAATAGTGGGGGAGGCATTGGGCCGCTAACCACAAGGTCTGCAGTTCAAAACCAGTAGTCCCTCCTCAGGAGAAAGATGAGGCCTTCAACTCCAATAAAGAGTTGACAGTCTTGGAAACCCAGAGGGTCACTCCTCCCATGTCCTCTAGGGTTACCACGAGGTGCAATTAACTCGATGACAGTGAGTTTATGTTTTTATTTTGGGTATACTCTGGGTAAGCAAATTTTGGATTCCCCCAAATCCACTACTTAAAAGAAACAGCCTTTGAAAATTCTGTGAAATGCAAGTCTACTCTGTGAGTAGACAGCTGTGAGGTTGGAACCAACTCAGAAGTCCTGTCGTGGCTATCGCTCCCTGGAGATGTTTGTCTCCCGGTGTGAGTGTGGTAGTTTTTCCTAAGTTTTCCATATTGTAGCATGATTTCAATATGAGTATCATTGGTTCCTAGCATGACAACGAGTTCTCTTCTATTTTACTCCAAATTCTCAAATGTGCCTTTATTATTTAGATTTTCTTGCTTTTCTGAAATATGACAATAGCTTTTAAAAATGCAAAATAAACCCTCCAGCCAAATCATCGATGCAATATAGTCTCGAGGTCTGGCATCACAAACGTACCTTGAAGAAAGGTGAGTGTGTGATTTTGAGAACTGTAGGTCCCCAGAATGGAGAAAAGTCTAACCAAAATGAATCCATCAGTGAAGGGGAGACATGACTAAGTTTTCCACAATATCTGGATGTCAGTAGGATGGAAAGCATTTTCTTTAGCTCCTTCTAAGAGCTTTTCCCAACCCCATCTGCCAGGTAGCACGAAATTGTGCATTGTTTGTTACTCTGATGCTGAAAGCTATTCCATCAGTTTTGTTGTTGTTTATTCTTGTTTTTCAAAATAAAAGCAGGTATTGGTAGGAAACTGTTTTGGTAGACAGTTTTCAGCAGAATTTTCATGCTATGACAATCCACAGACTCGCAGTCTACTTGCAAAAAGTAGTCAGTGGAAGCCCTATGGACCACAAAAGCTTAGTGGTCACTAGAGATCAGCCCCTTCTGGGTTGAAACAAACCAAACTCACTGTGACAGAATCGATGGTGACTCACAGCCACCCTATACGGCAGCACAGGAGCCCCCCAAGAGTTTTGAAATGCTAACTCTTCATGGGAGTAGAAATCCTGCCTTTCTCCCCCAGAGTGGCTGCTGGCTTCAAACTGCGGACTTTGCAGTTAGTAGCTCAGCTGGTAACCACGACATAAGCAGGTCTCCTCGCCTGAGTTGGAAGACACCCAAAATACCCAGTGGTCAGCACAATGGACACCGGTAAACCAACCAGCATGAAGGGGCTGCCCAGCAGGACACCTTTCCTTACTGTTGACCGGGGACTTGCCAGGAATCGGAGGCACCCACGAGGCATCCAGCAAGACTTTTGGACCCTGCCAAACTGGTATCCGATAACCTGTGTATTCAGAATCTGCCAGGTGGTGCATCGCAGCCCTGGAACATCCTGGTGCTCCAGAGAATAGGAGTGCAACAGCAAGAGGGGTGAAGGAGGGTGACTGTTTATTGAATTTACTGTCATGTTGTAAATAGCACGGGCTTGTTTAAGACTTCGTTCCTGGAAAAGGGCTGCGGTGCTTACCAAGAACTGCTTTCCCTCCCAGACTCTCCTCTGACTCCATGAGGTTTGAGATATTTCAACACAGGGTACTCAGGCTTTCTTCTACTTTGTTGCGGATTGAATATTCAGTTTGAAGAGTTTCCTATTTTTTAACTGATTTTTAAATCCTTCTATAATTCTAATTAAGCTCATCTTCATCTCCGGAGCTTGGCTGGCTCTCAGGCAAGGAATAAAGGGAGGTAGCTCGCCAGTCCAGTCTTCCTAAGCCCTCACATCTCTACTTGAATTGATTTGCATTATAATGCACATGGGCAGGGAGATAGGTAAATTGAATGTGTGATTAACTGAGCAAAGAATAAAGCCCATATAGAGTGAACATTATTGCTAGGCTACTTGCAGGTCATTTCTGAAGGATGGAAACACGCACTCTCTAAGAATGGATGTATGAAATATGATGATTATCTTATTGAATATAAAACATTTATTACATCATCCAGTTCCTTTTTATTTAACATGAAATGTATTAAACAATTCCTAAGATGAGAGCTAACCACGCTCTGTGAAGTACCCAACGCGGGCAATGTGGAAAAACGACTAGATCTGGAAACGATCCTCTTAGTGGCAACCGGGAGATTGGTAAAATAATGCAACACTGTCCAGGACACAAGATTTTTACATCGTGCATGAAAAACATAATTAATGAGCTTTTCTAATATTTGGTGAAACCAGTCTACTTCCTACTGCTAATTGGCTTGTAGGGATATTAGCACAGCCGAAGACACAGACTTTTAAGGAAAACAAAAACAACGTCTTAGAAGATTTAAGGACACAGCTCTGTGAAGTGAGGTGTCAAAGCTTGACCCAGCTCACAGGAAGGGTTTTCTCCAGAGGTTTGCCCTGTCCAGACACGTGGCTTGATAGCACCCAGAATAAAACTCTGGGGTGGGGGCACATTTATCCTGAATTCTATTCTCAGATTCTTGACGGGTTTTTGGTTGCTAGCTTATTTTCATTCCCGATGTTTTGTATGATGCTTTGAAAATTAAAATACCACCTTCAGATGTTCACAATACAATGTTCAAGTAAAGCCTGCATTAATCATAACAATACATATATAAACACTTTTATTTCATTGCCTCTTGTTCATGAGCCGATTGGGCATAGTCAAGTTAACAGTATTCGTGAATCTGCATGATAGTTCTGGTTTGTGCTCAGTCTTATTTTTTTCCCACTCTGTTTAAAACCAGTCACACTAAGGGAATGTTTATTTGATAGGAAAATATTCTTACTAGTAGTTATTATCAGTCTGGGGTTATATGGTACATTTTAATTGAACTATGTACAATAGGATGCACAAGAGGCAATGTATTTGTTTAGAGGAATAGAACCCATAAAGATTGACTTTCTGAAAAATATTTTTTACTAGTGTTATACATGCCACCAACAACATAGAAACAAGTAAATTATACTAAATCATATTTTCTTTGCCAATGAATTTCTAGACTACTGGTAGCAATGATATTTTTATGAACAGGCATAATCATGAACAATTCTGAAATCTACCTCAACATTCAGCTATGACCTAAGGGATATAAATTAATACATGGAATTGAATCATTAAGGTCGATATTACTTCTTTCGTTTCTCAAAAGCAATTTTTAATTACTTGCTAGAGATCTCAGAATATTAACTTTAACATGTAAGTTAAAACTTATATGATGAGGTATAATTTGCCTACTTTAATATTTGGGTGCATGAAATTGGATTGCAATCCCAACTTTCTTAAAAAAAAATCATCTTCGCTGTCAACTGCAGAAGTGAATTTGCAGCAGAACAAAACACACCCAACCACAACCACCTACTGCCATTGCCTGGGCTCCAACTCACAGTCATCCGAGGCAGGGTTTCTGAGGGGCCAACGCCTCCCTGGAGTTGATAACCTGACTTCCCCCCATGGCAGTTGGTGAGTTCAAACTGCTGCTAGCAGTCCAATGCTTATGGACAATCCCGCCAGGGATCTCTAAACAAAAGACAGTATCCATAAATGGTCCAGGGAGGATGATAGCATCAGAGAGCCATCTGTCTTAGTAAACTAGTGAATTAGTGTTATCAGGGAAACACCACAATAAGGTGTCTTCAGTGGGATTTCTTTCTGTTAGCTCTGAAGAAAGGTCCGCTTCTCTGCTTCTTCTGCTACCTGGTACCAGGGGGCTCTCCAGGTCTCTTAGCATCTATCTTCTTTATATCTGATCACTTGCTTGCCTGTTCAATCTTCTTTATATCTCAGAACAGGTGGACTCAAAGTATGCCTTATGCTAATCGTGATGTATTTGCATAACAAAACAATCCATTCCTCAATGGGATTATCACTACCACAAGCATAGAAGTAAGGAGTTTGGGGGGGCTGGGTATTTGGATATGGATATCAATTATGGATATCAATTTTTGTACTAAACTTACTTAAGCTATACATTCCACTCTCACCCATACCCCAATCGCTAAAGCTTCTTCCCTTGTAGATTACTATCTTCCCCTTCACTCACATTAACACTTGTCGAATGTGCTAACACTCTGGCTATTGGTTTGTCTTTCTTCCCTTGCCTTCTCCTTTTGGTGACCTCCAAAATCTGTTCTCATCTTCTAAAACCTCAGCAGAAGTACATTTAACATCTACATTTCTAACAACCATCTGTTACTAGAGCCATGTGTTCTCAGACAATCGAGACTTTCGTTATAACTCCCTTTTTTCCTTGAGTCCTCACTAGATTTGCCTTTGAAGTCATAATTCTACCTGCAGCATCTTCACAGCAATCCAAGATTGACTGTCAAAGCCCAAGCACACTCACTGGTGTCAATTTCATTTCACCTCATAGTGGCCCTATAAGGCAGAGTAGTTTTTTCCATATGTCATTCAATCTTTATGGTAGCTGACTGCCAATTTTTTTCTCCACAGAATGACTGGTACCATGAACCATTTGATGAGCATCTGAGTACTTTAACCATTGTGCCACCAAGACTCCTGAGAAATATTTTGGCCTTTGACTCAATTCCAAAACCACTTCTATGTTTTAGGTTTCTGTTAGAGCAATACCCAATTTCTGTCTCACTTATCTCATACTGCTATAAGAGAAATTTCACGAGTAGATGATTTGAACAGAGTTTTTTTTATCCCAATGTAGTAGGATAGGTGTCTAAATTCAAAGCCTAGCTTGAGTGGAAGGTTTTCTCTCTTTCTCCTGGGAAGAGATTCTTGGCTCTTCAGGTTTTGTTTCCTGATTCCCTGGCAATTTCTATGTTTTTGCATCTCTCTGTCTTGTCTCTGCTTGTCTTACCACCATAATGTCCTTTGCCAGGGACTGCCACTGAGCTGCTAACTGGGAAGTCAACTGCTAAGAACCACTGGCCATGCCACGGGGGCAATTCTAATTGTCTATAGACCACGATGAGTCAGCATCAACTCGATGGAAGTGAGTTCTGGTTTTATGTTGTGCTTTGTTTTGCCTCTCCTGATATACCATGTACAGTGCATGAGAAGGCACCTTGCCATCCTCCCTTAAATGTACCATGTTGGCCATGCATTTTCCTTGACAGCCCAGGGAGATCCCACACTTGGTGGACATCCTCCTTTGGTAAAGTTGAAAACACACTCACCATCATTGAGTTGTGGGTTTCAGAAAGGATAATTCTCTATGAAAGTAGAAAGTCTGATTTTTTTGCAGTAACAATTGAAGGGGATCAAAAATGAGGAAGAACCTCCATGTGATGCATTGGCAAGGTGGCTGCACAGCATCCTGAAGCGGAACAGCGATGATGAGGATGTCGCCAGACAGAGTATAGTCCTATACTATGAAAGACTTGCTACGAGTGACAAAAAGGACCTCTACCTGTTAGCACAGCAGCAGCCACAATGGCTCTTGCTTGCTTTTCAAAGGCCTTGAATGACACCCCTATCGTGATCATGGCTTATTAACATAAAATAGACAGTCCTTTCTCCAATAGGATTGTCACCAGAGACTGGGTGGACGGTGATTCCTGGGAGTCAGTGGTGACACAGAGTGTTCCTCTAGGACAGGGTAAACTGCTGTCTCTCCAGGTCTGTAAAACTTTGAGGAAGCAAAAGCCTCATCCTTGTCCCTGAGAGTGACTGCTGGCCTTTGTGTTTAACAGCCTGAAGCACAACCCATGAGGTGCCCAGGGCTTCTACCACAGACTTCCCAACTTAACCCCTAATTCCAATGCCATCAAGTTGATTCTTCTTCCTAGCACCTGGGACAGGGAGAACTGCTGCTTCCCACAGGACTTTTGTGGTTGGGCACTGCTGGGTTGGTGCTGACGCAGAGCGATGTGCTGCACGATAGCAGGTACAATCAGAATGCTTCCCGGTCCGCACCTTTCTCACAAGTGTTCCTCTGTTGGAACCGATTGCTTTGATCCATCTTGTCTCAGGCCTTCATTTTCTCCCTGTCCTTTTTCAGGGATGGACCTCTCTTGACAATGTGTCCAAAACCTGTCTAAATTACAACAGATCCCCCAAACCCCCAAACCAAACTCATGGCCATGTAATCAAGGCCGACTCACAGTGGGCCAGTGAGTTTTCTCTTTACAGATGTCGAAAGCCCAGTCTTTCTCTCACAGAGCTGCTGGTGGTTTAGAACTGCTCACCATGTGGATCACAGCTCAACACGCAACCATGACACTGCCGGGGCTCCTGCCCACCTGGAGGTGAAGACATGTAATATATGTTTTCTGGGACAAAATGCAATCCACAGCCTAGTTCTTCTAATGAAAAATGCTACAGCTAAAAGCTATTCTAGTTGCTGAATCACAGTCCTACATTTTGTTTTGTTTTTTGGCTCAATTCTGTGTCTTCAAGACTGCCTGCTTTTGACTAGTTTGTTGGTAGATGCTCTGCTGGATTCTGATCAACCTTGGTAACTCATGACAGAATAGAATTGACCCCTGAGGACTTTCCTGGCTGTCGACTTCATAGAAACATTCAACCAAATCTTTTCCCTGCAGACCTGCTACCTGAGCTGGGCGATGCACTGGACTTCAGATGAACATTCCCACACTTGTCCATCCAATCAGCGGGGCACTTTGATCATCCACTGTCATAAAACTGAGCGTAACATTCACTTTGTGAAAGGGAATTATCCCAAACTTTGGAAATAAAACACAGATGAACTGTTTCTATAGCACTGGATAATTATTTGAGAAGTCTGAATGAGGCAGTGGGTCAGCTGAGTCTGGAAACCTAACTTTGCTTTATTTAGAATTCATATTTGATGAGCGTCCCAGAATTTTACAACTGGGAGAATGAGAACATCTAGAAAACAAATAAGATATGATAATGTCCTTTCCTTCCTAGTTGCAAACTCAAAAGATGATATTTTGGTTGCTCTCTTGATGAATCATCTTCATAATCTCTTATTGTCTGTCATTATTCCTCTTTCCAGGGGAATATGTTCTTTTGGGACCAGCTTGTTGCATCCTTCATCATCCTTAAAACACGAACAGATGTTCACTACTGGAAAGAATTCCATTTCATTCAATCTTTTGAGGCTTATGATTTAATGGCTTAAAATTCTTAATATGAAGAAAAATAATGAGAAAAATATATAGAAATATAAGCAGGGAGGGAAGACAGAGAAGGGCAAAAGTTTGAGAACAGAAGGGAAAATTTGGATATTTGGATATTTGGCTACTGGATTATTATACATTAGTGAATATACATTAGTTGTCACGGAATTAGATAAATGTTTAAAGTTATTTAATGAATAAACTGAACTGGCATTTTGTCTTTTAAATGTAATGGGTACATGTTGGGTAGCTAACCACAAGGCTAGCAGTTCAAAGCTGTGAGCTAGAATGAGACAGACAAGGGTGAGGAGATGATAATAGCAGGATCCTGGGAGGAATCTGAACACAAAGGAGAAGAGGAGACCCATTGCCAGCCCAAAGGAAAATGAGGGGCAGATAAGACACAGTCCTTCAACAATAGAAGAGACTGGAAACAGTGATGAAGCGTGGTAAGTATGATCCATAATTGAGACATAATACATGTAGAGAAGGTAGATTTGTGTTGAATCAAGTTATATTTTATATAAAAACTTTACGTGCACAAGAAACCACGACTCCATAGAATCTTGTGATCAGGATCTAGAGACAAGGATACAGCATGAAGTCTGAGGGGCTGAGGTGCAAGAACCAAGGCTGTACCTGGAAAGAGGAGGTAAGTCACAGAGGACCAGCCACCAGCAGAAGACATGTCAGAAAGCCAGTCAATGAGGGGAAGCCCTCTATCTGCTGAATACAAGGTCCGACTCTACTTTCTACCAAGTCTTTCAGAATAGCTAAGGACACTTTGAACATGCTCCCCAAAGTATTTCCTTCAAAAAACTCACCCTTTCCTTTCAACTCCCTTTTTCTGATTGTGGTCTGACCTTCATCCCTCATCTGAAATATTTCTTGCTGGCAGAACAAGAACTGAAGTATGGACAGTCTACACTGTCCTATAGGATCCCCGTGAGTCAGAATCAGTTGAATGGCAGTAAGAATGATCCATAATTGAGACATAATACATGTTGAAAAGGTAGATTTGGGTTGAGTCAAGTTATAGTTTATATAAAAAACTTTATGGAAAAGAGACTTTTGTTTTTTTATAAAATCCAGTTATTAATATGTTGAAAGGTTTGTTGACCACCTTCTTGCTTTATATTTCACTATTGTCTCTTTAGACAAGTGTGTGCAAGCATCTCTCGCTCCTAATTTGAAAGATAAATCCCACACACGAAGTCTTTATGAACCAGCAGAAAAGTTTGCAAGTGGTGTTTATAATGAACTTGTTCCTCAGAAGCAAAAAACAAGACCCCCCAAAGCCATGTTAGAACTCAAAGACAAATGCTTTGATATTTAATCTATGGAACTTTGGTTAAATTCCTTCCACACCATCTATGCATGATTCCACAGCTTCCTGAAATTAAAAACGGGGAAACAATACACAGGGGCAGAAAGCCACTGTACATCTTTCCTCTTCGAGGCTCTCTCATACATGTATGTGAAGCTAGAAAAGAGGTCTGCATATAAAAGACAGTCCAGAGATATCTTTGAAGGTTCTCTTTCAAAGCAGCTCCACTTTCCTGTGTGTCTGGGGATTTCTGTTATTAATTGAAGTTAATTTTCTAGGATATCAGTTTGCCGTGCACGTGGGAAAGATTGATAGCCTCTTGGATTCTCAAGAGTGTTGAAAATGACACTGTTCCATCACCGGGTGCCTTCACTTTTATCATCACAAATCAAATTATAAACATCGGGGCAACCTTGCTGGAATCTGGCTTCGGGAGATTTCCATAAGATTAATTAGGCGGCCAAAGCAAAGATGGTAAAATAGAAAGGGGGAGGGGGCGGAGGGAGGCGGGAGAGTGGAACCATTCATTCCTCACAGAATGGGAAGTCAATTCAACAATGGGTAATTAGCGTGGGCCACGGATTCTCAAAGGCACTGAGGACGCTGGACTGGTCCCCGCACTCTGATGTTTAGTGCCGTATTGTGGACCCCTCATTTAATTAGTGCACTTTGATACCCACAGGAGTTTGAGGCTCTAGGGCATGCTAAACACAGACCGGCACCAACAAGCTTCTGCCTCCTTCCACTCTAATTAGAGACACAATGAGCTGCAGAGACAATGTTTTACTCCAAGATTTCTTCGGCAGATACCTCTGGCAGGAAGCGATCGTTTATTTTGTGTCTATATTGGTATTCAGATTAAATTGTTAGCATGCAAAAGATGAGCTAAGGGCACGTATCTATTAAAAATGCTTAGCAGGGTTCAAAAATGAGGGAAGTCATTGAGGGGCGGGGAGAGAAGAAGAAAATGTATTTTTCCCTTTTGGAAACTATTTTTATTTGGCTCGTGCCTCATTAGAAATAAACTTTAAATCACAGTGCAGAGCAGCAGTCAACATAGCAATGCTGTCTGGAAATAGCTGTAAACTCTGTGTCTTAAACAAATGGTTCTAAAATTAACTAGAAGGGAGAGGGAGCCAAAGAGGGGAACCCCTCTCCTCCCCGGAATTCAGCTGCATTGAAATAACTAGCCAGCACTGGGGGGAAAATGACAGAGGTCATTTTTACGGAAAGATTGCTAATCTGTCTAGAGCTCTTTAAAGAAAGCCCTGAAACATTTGCAGTGCCAAGTTAAAAAAAATTATAATATTATTTTTTGATGGACAGTTTCATGCTGATTGGAAGAATATAAATATCCCAAGGGAGACTTCATATTGAAAATTAATCTCAGCATCCACAAAACACTAGTGTGTGTTGCTTAACTGTAAATCCTGTGCCCCTAAAATTTAAATACACAGCAAATGTTTCTTCATGGTTTTGTTGTCTCTGTGCTTCTGTAACGCACAATAGGCTTGCAAAGTAAAATGCCTCAAAGCATTACCAACGCGAATACTCTGACTTGGGTGACCTCTGTGCTTATTCCGCTACTTGCTTTCTCAAGAAAGCACACCTTTTCCTAACTGATGAACAACAAAAACCAGAGAGCATAGCAACAAAACAAATAGGCCTTAACTAACTTTCGGGACCATTCGATGTAAATGTTTCCCCTTTCATAATATTCATAGTATTCATTATGTTTCATAATACTCATTTTGAAATGGATCAGAAAGGGAAGACATTGTTTACACAAGCTTGTCCTACAGCTCAGAGTTTCCTTGACCTCCTCCAACCACAGTTTCCTCCTGACTCTTCCTGAATTTACATTCAGGCAAGGATCTATGCAATGATTGCTAACTAGGTTTCACTTCTTATGCCAAACCCCATAGATTGTGAAGATCTCCTGGGAGGAGAGTTTTAAGGAAGATTGTTAATTCAGGGGGAAAGAATGCCATGGCTATTTAGCAAGACCTGTCACTGGTTTGTCTGGATTGCAATGAGAATAGGGCAATCACAAAGGGTCATGATAGCAACTATGTGGTTTTTGCCCTTTCTGCCCTGGAACCCAGGTGGCATAGAGGTTATTTGATGGGCCCACAAGGTAAGCAGTTTGAAACCACTAGCTGCTTTGCAGAAGATAATTCTAGTTCCACAAAGAAACCCATAAAGGTGGCCTGTGTTGGAATACACTAGAGAGCAGTGAGTCAGGCCCAGGGTGGATAGGCTATATGCTTATAACTAAGGCACATTTTTGTGTCTGTTTCAGAAGTTGTGTCCAAACATAGGACTTTATTTGGTGCAACCTCTTCTACCTTTTTGCCTATTTCTACCTTTCCAGGTATGCGCTTTATGACATTGTAGAATCTATTTTTTTCAGGATTGATTAATCCTGGTTGCCTATAATCAGTGGTTAATTTCTTTCATATTATGTGGTGTCCATGGTTTAAAGAGTTAGGCTGTGAACAGAGAGGATAGAGACTTGAGTCAGCCCAGAGGTGGCCATCACCTTCCCCCAAAATTTAGTCATTGAGACTTGAATAGAGCCCAGTTCTATTCAACCACATATGGGGTGACAATGAGTCTGAACTATGAGTCTTGTCTTAACAGGCCAGGTGAGGTGTGTCAAATCTCAAAGCAATTCACTGAGTATTGTGGTTTTTAACATTGTCAGACTTATCTCTCTATTCCCTTATGACCATTACCCTGATGTGTGTACTTAGGGACTTTCTGTTGCTATTTAGTCACTGGTACAGGAGAGACTTGTCCAAGTAAGTGGACAGGAAGGACTCTATCTATGGAAGGACATGTCTAACATACCTAGTGAAACCTAAGGGAAAGAAAACTCCCTTTTCTTTTCCATTTGAACTGAAAAGATCTTTCTTCAGCACTCAGCGGCAATGTTTTTATTAACCACTTTATATTTTATATAAGGATCTCTCTGTGCCTTCCCCTTTTGGGAGAGAGTTGGCAGGAACACATACTGTAGAACTAGTGGTAATGCTTTAGTTAGCTTGGCTTGAAAGCAGAAGCCCTCCCACCCTCCTCTAGAAGATAACCTATTTCCCATCTAAGCCACTGAAGTAACTGCTAAATAATTAGCTAGCAATACCTTAGATATTAATGTTTAAAATCCTCCAGCATTTGAAATCCTGAATATAGCCCCAGCACACTTTTCTAAATAAAGATTCTTGCTTCCAGCTAAGAAGGCAAGGGGCTCTTTACAAATATAACAGGAGACAATGTGCTCAAGGAGAGACAATCAGGCCCATTATGAATAGTTTACAAATGGTTAATATGCCTTTCCATTTCCTGCATGTCCTATTGAAAATCATCTCATCTATTATTAAGGCGTGCACTAGATTATAGGTGCTGATGGGCAATACTTGATTTATTTTTTAAAGGCACAGAATCAGGGAAGAAAAGAAATCCTTGAATATGCAACATTCCTAGAAAAGTTGAACTTCTGTGATCACAAAGGTGGGCAGTGTTCCCAAAGCACCTATTTGCGGAGCTGAATTGTGATCCATGGATCTGTATTTAGACATCCCTGAAGAGAGGAGAATGTTAAATGCCATGTAGCATTTGGTTAAACGTGACAGCAAGGCGCACCCCGCTCTGACATTATTTTAGATTACAAGCTATGCCAAAAGCCATTTCACAGCACTCTCCAAGAGAAGTGAAGGGGCCCCAATGAAAGGGTTCTCTGCTCCTCACACCTGCTTTTTAGAGTTTCCTTTATTTCCATTAGCCTATTTTCTTGCCGTTCTTCTCTATCTCCCCTTTTCATTTAGAAATTCATTTCATTCCCTCCTGTATTCAATGATGCGCCTTGCTTCAGGGGCCCTTTATAGTAATTTATTCCATATGCTTATTATCCTTTGTGCAAACGAGTTTTCGCCTTTCTCCTTTTTCCCCCTTGTTCTCAACTTTCTAATTTTCAGATCATATCTACTTACTTCTCTGGTCTTGAAGCATAAAGAGTTTGCTTCGATCAATTTTATCAATTCACCATATAATTTTAAAAACTTCACTTGCATTACATGAAGCCTTTTCTTTTCCGCAGAGAATTTGCTCAACTTTCCCCAGCTTTTCTCATGACTTACTTGTTGAGATCTGGTATCATTCCTGTAATTGCTCTCCATGCTTCCCCTAAAGAACAATTAAACCTTCCAAAGGTTTAATGACCAGCGCTGTTTAAATGATAGACAACTTCTGAAAAAGTTTGATGTTGCAATAATATATAATATCTTTGATTGATAAGTGAAAGCTTGTTCCACATTTACTGTTACTATTTTTTAAACTTGTATTACAAAACCTGTATTATATACTTCATTCAGTACACCTCTCTTCTCTATCATTTGACAACCAAAGGTGTGTTAATTGGGAGGGGGGGGGTTTGGTATGCACACAATTCAATGAAGTGAGCGAAAGACACACCTTTTCTTTGCAGAAATACATACTGAAATCCAGACTTACAGAAGGTTCATGCTTACATAGTTTGCAAGGCTAGATTAATTAAGTCACCCCCCTTATCAATTCACAATATAATTTTAAAAACTTCATTTGTGTTAAGTGAAGCCTTTTCTTTTCCTCAGAGAATTTGCTCAACACACATACAATGAGACTTACCCAAGCTCCCCCTAGTACTTCATTAGGAACTAGTGCTACCTTTTAGGTAGAGATTATATTCTTTCTGCATGAACATACTCCCTACAATTATGTGTTTCTTTCTATTCAAATGGCTTTTGAAATGGGATATTTATACACAAGGCTGACAAGTAAACAAGAAATACCCCCTCCCAAAGTTGCAGATTAGTTAAGGCAGTCCTAATTTAAAAAGAAAACTCATTTGGTAGCTGAAAATTTGAAAGCATCTAATGGAATACCACTTATGACCTACAATAAATATTGAAATTAAGGCTTACAGGTATTAGATGAGGGGAGCTTTAAAAACATTTTTGTTAATGGTGGGATCACTCTTAAAAAGAGGGATAATGCTTGTTTTTAAAAGCCTGGTTCTGACCTTTACTAAGTTTGAATTAGGTGGCTTGGGAAAAACTAGTTCTCTGATAACTGCACTTACTTAAAAATTGTTCAAATGAAGGTAAATTATAAAAATGATTATTTTTAAGGACAGTGAAAAAACCTTTTAAAGATTTCTCTACACCCAGATCTCTGTAAATTGCTTCTTTTCCATCTCCTGTATGAAACCCTTGGATTACTTTGGCTGCAGGACCCTGTGCAAATGAGCCTGAGACTCATCTCATCTTCCTGACTCAAAGCAGTATTTCTAAACTCACAGTTCCCTTTTCTCTGAAGTTCTACTCTGATGTTTACTGGTGGCACTTCATATAGAGAGTTGTTCCCTATCCAGTTGATTCTGACTCAGATCGTCAATTTTGGACAGAGTTGGACTGCACATTGGTATTCTGAGGTTGTATCATCATTAGGGAAGCAGATGAACACACCTCTCTGGATAGTTGATAGTAGCCAAGTGCTTTAATGAGCACTCCATCCGGGATGTCCCCAACATCAAGCCCCAACCAATTTAATCCACATTTTTAAGGGTGGACCTTTGGAATTGATGTTTTTTAGACCAAAGTGAAACTACTCCGCAAGCGAAGTTGAGAAGGACCCACATTCAGTGTATATTGCAATCATTAAAGGATAGCTTCTGGATTGCGCAGCATGTTGGAGCTGACTGGAGAAAATATTTCCAAAGTCCTATAGAAGGCATTACCATGTTTTCTTGCTTCTTTAAGGAAGAATCTAAGTTATGCATTGTCATATAACTTACCAGGTGATTCTGGTACCCACAATGGAGAAACAATTTCTTTATCTAAGCACATGCATTTTGGGGGGCAAAGCAAATAATATAATTTAATTAAACATTTGTAGTTCTATCTAATAGACTTAAAATTTATTTAGAATTTGTGAGACATGCTACACAGGCCTTTATTTTTTAACTAATATGTTACTGTTTACCTGTTTGCTTACTAAAAGATGTGATTGTGCTGAGCCCGGGTGACGTAGTGGCAGATTGTGGGACTGCAGCTCACTGACTTGGTGGTTCAAATGCAGCAGCAGCTCTCCAGGAGCTGGGCCTCCTACTCCCACCAGAAGGCAGGGATGCTAAAAAAAATGTAATTGTGTGGTCAGTATCTAATAAGACTGAAAAATTTTGTTTACATAAACAGATTTCTTTACTTTGAGATATACCAGAGATTTGAACGTGTTTATTTATCTAGAAGGAATCTTCTAGAACAGTTTCTTTAAACCTTTGTCTGCATAAAGTAGCTTATGTTTCTTTTAAATGAATGTGATGATTCCGAATATATGGGCGGGATCAGAGGTTTTTGATTTCTATCTAGTGTTCAGGAGATGCTGAAACTATTGAACTAGTCTTTGAGTCAAAAGGATCTAGAGAAAGAGTCAGAACACCTTTTCTCTCAATGACCATATTGAAAATATTTTTAAGGTATTTTGCAGGTCATACAGCGACTGTTCAACTACTCACCTCTGTCACAGTTTTGATCAGATTCTTCTGTAGGAGTTTGACCAAATGGTCAGTAATGCTAACTGGGCACCATCCAGTTCTGACCTCATGGCAAAGAGGCAGTTATTCAGAGAGGCAATTTGCCATATGTTTCTCCCCATATTCCTGGTTCTTTTCTTGTCGTTCCAAGTGAATAGAAATCAGACTGAACCCTAGTGGCGTAAGTGGTTGAGTGCGGGACTGCGGCCCGCAGGCTTGGTGGTTCAAATCCAGCAGCGGCTCTCAGGAGCAGCACTGGGTAGCATCCACAACCACCGGAGGCAGTGATGCCCCCCCCCAAAAAAAAAACCCAAATGAATAGAAACCAAGCATTCTGTCTTAGATGACTACTTGAAAGTTTTTAAGACCTGGGGTGCATTGACATGAAGTAATAGAGGAAATAGAAGCACAAAACATGTTGGACTAATTAACTGTATGTTCTCTGAAACCAAGATTTGAAGGAAGCAAAGCCCCTGAGGTGTTTTACACAGAAGCAGCTTCATCAACTATTCTTTTGGGGTGTCATTTTGTAACCATGAGACACCTTTGTGACATTATGGTTAAAAGAGTTGGTTGCTTACTGAAAAGATGACGATTTGAACCCACCCACTATTTTTTGATGCAAAGATGTAAAAATCAGCTCATATAAATATTTACAGTGTTGGCAATTCTATTGAAAACAAAACAAAAAACTTCACTGCTATTGAGTGGCTCCCAACTCTTAGTGATCCCATAGAAAAGAACTGAGTGCGGCACTGAGTCCCTAAGACTGTAACTATGGCAGTAGAACCCACCATCAAGGGGTTGTAGGGTAGGGTAATTCTTTCCTGGAGGCCTACAATGAGTTAGGACGAACTTTACACCGGTAGATTTGCTCTAAATCTATCACACAGCTTTTGAAATTTACAGGTGTCTATCTCATTGACAGTAATTTTATTAATCAACTGGTATGACTCTACCATTAATCAATGTAAGTTTTCTATCACAGTAAAGTGACTTCTTTAATCTACAAAACTCAATCCTTTTACCAAATTTCAGTGCATATAAATACTTATTAGATTCAATTCCCTACCTAGAAAAAACTCAGGAAATTGATGTTAAGGCATTTTGCTTTTCCCATCATGAAAATGTCCCTACTCATTTTTCATGCATAGCAAGAGCTAGCCTATGAAAATCTAGTTAGGGAATCTGACCCCATCTAGATTATAGTCGTGATATTGACCTGTAGATTTTTTTTGTTTCAGAACACTTCACTCTGCCATTTAATGAATGTATTTTATCCATTTACAGTGTGTGTAATTACCAATGGGAATAAAGTGACTGCTGTCATTCTGTTGTTTTTTATTTATATAATAATGATTTTTCTATATTTCTTTGCTAAGCTCATTCTATGTTTATCTTTATTTTTTGTTTTGCATTTGCAATAATTTATACACTTACAGCTGTGATTTTCTATTTTCAGATTCATACTTTTATTTTTACAATTGGAAATTCTTAATGTGGATCATTTTGGGGTAATTCGGTAATGTGTCTTCATATCAGAGTATTGTCTGACATTGTTGACTCTCTCTGAAATCGGTTCTGCTTTTACAAATTCCATTTAATCTATCTTTATCTGGAGACATTCTAATTTTATCATCATATTGCAGTGAAAGCTTTCCCAGATATATAATTTGGGGTTGGTAATTATTTTTGGGGGGGTGTCAGAATTTAATTCATGACATCCCATTGCCTTCTTGCCTACATGATTTCTGCTTGCAGAACTGAGCTCACAGTGATTGGATTATTGCCATCTGGTCAACTGCATCTCCTAGTAACTCTGTGTACAACAGAACGAATAATCTCCAGTCCTGTACTATCCTCAAATGATTGCATCTACTGTGTCGATCCAAGCCCTTACAGGTGTTCAGATTTTTCACTGACCCTGCACTTTACCAAGTCTCATGTCCTTTTGTAGTGTCTGATCCCTCCTGGTAACATGTCTGAAGGACATGAAATAAAGTGTCACCATCCTCACTTTCAGGTAGCATTCTGGTTGTACTTATTCCAAAACAGATTTGCTAGTTCTTCTGGCAGTCCATGCATAGTTTACGTTCTTCACCAACAACATATTTAAAATGCTTCATTTCCCCTCTCATCTTCATTATTTATTATCCAGTTATCACATGCATGTAACAAAGTTGAAAATAGCATAATTTAGGTCAGGAGTACCTTAATCCTTAAACTGATATCATTGCCCTTTCATACTTAATAAAGGCCCCATAAACAAAATCTGTCCAGTGCAATTTAGCATTTGATTTTGTGACTGCTGTGTCCATGAGTGCGGATTAGGAATAAAATAAAAATCCTTGACAATTTCAATATTTTCTACATTTATCATGATGCTGTTTATTGGTCTAATTGTGAAAAAAAGTCATCACATTGCCTTGAAGCATAATACTCATTAAAGGTTGAAGTTTAACCTTTAACACATTAAAGGTTATACTCTCTTTACCTTTAACAAGCAAGGTTGTGTCACTTGCAAATTGTAGAATGTTAATAAGTCTCCCTAAAATATTGTTGTCTCATTCTACTTATATAGCCCAACTCTTCAATTTATTTGCTCAGATTGAATAAATCTGGTAAAATCTTTACACATACCATTCCTGATTTTGAACCATTTATTATCAGCTTGTGTGATAAGCTCTGTTTCAATTTCTCTGATTTAGAACTCTCAGTTGGCAGTTAAGGTCTACTAATTCCTCATTTAATTTCACATAGGCATGTATAAAGAATCTTGGAAAGTTAGAGGTCATCAAAAATGTAACAGAATGCACAATGATTGATATTCTGGCAGTGGTGAGCTGAAGTGAGCTGATGCTGGCCATTTTGAATTAAAAAAAAGTATATTTTACTATGTTGGGAATAACACCTTCAAGAAGAATGGCCATTGCATTCATTGTCTAATAAAACATTGCAAAATCATGAAGTACAATATGCCTGTGAAAGTATTTGTGGTAGTTAGGTCTATTGTGCCAACCTGGCTAATACGAAAATGTGGGATTAACACGGTAGCAGTGTGATTGGAGGGAAAAGAGATAAATGGCTCAGGGAGTCCCACTGCCTCTCTTTCTCTCTTACTTTCTGCTGATTGAAGCAGCTTGTAGCTACTGGTTTTTTGCCTCAACTCACAAGCTATACTACCAGTGGGACTGCCAAGCTGTGTATTATGTCTCTAAAGTTTGAAGTTCCTTCAAAACCTACTTAGCTACTCTGTTAGCATATACATCACTTGAGCTTGGGACTGTTGCACCTTGTTGTCTTGCTGACTGTTGGTGACCACCCTGCTCTTTGCTGCCCGTATTGCTATATGGAAGACTCGGCTGTCTGCTCCCTTGATGTTAGACCTAGCAGCCCTCATGAATTGAAAGATTTTTAGTATGTCTACTATTGCATGCAAGTGAGTAGAACTGAACCTCTGTACTGCTGTGTGAGCTAATTAGCTGCTATAGTCTTTGGTGTTTGTGGTGGTCATGTACTTGATGTCAATTTCATGATTGGGAGTGTAGGGCTGGAGTCTAGCTTGTCACTCTGGAATAGCCAATGAGGCCTCTGTGTGGGCATGGCTTTCTCCTGAGAATTTCGGGAAGTCTTGCAGGATTTCCCAATTGGAGGAGAGAGACTACTCTGAGTTTTTGAGACAATGAACTACCGAGAAGATGAGATGACAGTATGCTGATGGATCCTGAATCCTGGAGAATGGAGGAGCCAGAGAAGAGGCCACGTGGTCTTACCATGATAGAGCCAAATCTCTGGAGCCATAGAATCCATGTAGAGGCTCCTGCCAGTGCTGAGGCCATGGGGAAACCCCTGCAAGTGCTGAGATGTTTCTACTGGTACCGGACACACAAGACTCTGCACCCACTCACCTGTGATAGTCCTGGTGTAATGACACATGCTTCTTAGTCAGAAGGAGATTTTATAGACTGGTATTGGGCATAAGGGTTAATATTGGACTTAATACTGGACTGGGTTGAGATGCTTTCTCAATGTTCCATTCCTCTTGTACATAAATATTTCCCTTATATTCATATGGGCATTTATGAATTTATTTATCTAGTCTACCAAGACTAACACAGTATTGTATCATCTATCATCTATCTATCTAATCAGTTGTCCTTAAACTATGGCCCATGGGCCACATGTGGCTCACTGAGGAATTTATCCATCCCATCGGGTGCTTTTGTCACATTGCCTGTCTTGCTTAGCAGCTGACTCATTATGGGCCTGCAGTGAATTTGTTCATGGCTTTTTTTTGTTTTAACCTACAGTGCAGTCCTCCAATGGTCTGAGGGACAGTGAACTGGTCCCCTGTTTAAAAAGTTTGAGGATCCCTGATCTAAATCATAATTGTCCAGGCTTTGTTTCACTAGAACACCCTGTCTAACACAGTATTATGTCTATCTACCTTCAAGGACATCCAGTCAATATAACTATTATTCAAATTTATATACTAAACACAAAACCTTGTGACAAAGAAATTGAAGAATTCTACCATCAATTACTTCTATTGGAAATTGATCTAACTAGCCATCAAGATATATTGAAAACTTTTGGTGATTGGAATGGTAAAATTGGAAGCAAAGAGGAGACAAACAAATTTGAAAATATGGACTTGGTGATAGAAACAAAGTTGGTGATTGCATAATAGAATTTTAAAGCCAATGGCTTGTTCATAGCAAAAAATAATAAACAGCACAAAAGGTCAATATGTGCATGGACTTCTTCAGCTGGAGTAAACAAAGATCTAGTCCACTATATTTGTGGAAAGATGGAGAAATTCAATATTAGCCATTAAAGTCATGCCAAGGATTGACCAAGGAGCAATCATCAATTTCTTATAAGTTCAAATTAAAGCTGAGGAAAATGGAAACAAGTTCATGAGAGAAAACATATGACCTTGAGTCTCTCCCACCTGAATTTTGAGAACACCCAAAGCAGATTTGATGGATTAAACACTAATGACAGAACACTTCATGAGCTGTGGAAGGACATCAAGGACATCATTAATCAAGAAAGCAAGAAGTTATTAAAAAGTCAGAAAATGAAAAAATTATCAAAGTGGTTGTCAGGAGAGACTCTGAAACTTGCTCTTAATCAATAGTCAATATTTTAATGAAATGTGCAAAGACCTATATTTAGAAAACCAAAAGTGAAGAACACATTCAACATATCTGAGACAGAGGACTCAAGAAAAAATTGAAACCTGAAGTTGCAATCTTTAAAAATGCTATGGATAATATTGAATGATGCAGGAGGCATCAAGAGAAGATTGAAATGATGCACAGGGTCAGTGCACCAAAAATAACTAGTCAACATGGGAGGTAGCATATGAGCAACAACCAGTGATGCTGAAGGAAGGTGTTCAAGGTGCATTGAATGCATTAGTCAAAAACAAGAATCCAGAGATTGGTGGAATAGAAAACCATTGTATTGGAAGCTATTGCTTGAACTTTTCATTTATCTATTCCAGGAAATTTGAAAGACAGTTACTTGGTTAGCTGGTTAAAAGAAATACATATTTGTATTAATTCTAAAGAAGTGTTACCCAACTGAATGCTCAAGCTAAAGAAAAGTATTATTGCTACTGCATGCAAGTCAATTTTTGCTAAGGATGATCCAAAAATAGTTGTAGTAGTACATTGACAGGGAACTACTAGAGGTTCAAACTGTATTCAGAAGACGACTTGGAACAAGGGATATCCCTGCTAATGTCAGATGGATTATGGCTGAAAGCAGAATATATAAGAAAGCTGTTTATTTGTGTTTATTAAATATCCAAAGGCAATTTGCAATGAACCTAGAAATACAGCTGATCTACAAAAAGCATGGTAATTTATTTCCTGTGCTCATCACCATTATGCTTCATGCCATACTGACTAGCAAACTTTAGACAGATATATTCAAATACATGAAATATTATAAATCCTTGGGATAGATTATGTCTATTTAATTCTAGTTGTTCTATATACAAGACAATTTCTTCTATTCTAGTTGTTCTCTATACAAGACAATTTCTTCTCCCAGCCCCTGAACACTGATTTTTTTTAAAGCCACTAATCTTGTTTAAGGTTTTTTTTTTGTTTTTTTGTGGGGGGCCATCACTGCTCTCTGGCAGTGGGAGTAGGAGGCCCAGCCCCACTGCTGGAATTGAACCTCCATCCCAGTGGGCCGCAGTCACGCGCACAACCCCTACGCCACCGGGGCTCAGCCCAAGGTTTTGTTTTTTTTTTCCTATTAAAAGTTATTCAGGGGCTGAGCCCCGGTGGCGTAGTGTTGGGCACGGGACTGTGGCCCACTGGAATGGAGGTTCATTTCCAGCAGCAGCTCCACAGAAGCAAAGGCTGGACCTCCTACTCCCACCACCAGAGGGCAGTGATGCTCTCCCCCCAAAAAACTTATTCAGAGTTTCTATCTTGCTAAAACTAGTTCATTATTTAAAGTTAGCCCCCAAATAACTGAATTGAGATAATGGGTTTTTATCAAACAATGGTAAATGAAACAGAAAGGGATCTAGATGACCCATATGTAGAATATAATTATATGACGAAGTTATCAGGAAACTTTTGGAAGTCACCTACAATTCTTTTTAAGTGTTAGACAAATATAATTAGTCTTGGAGAAAAACAACAATATTGTAAGAACTATAAAGGAGAGAGCAGCACTTATCTTTTACATATGAACTAATTTCCATAGTCTCATAAAATATGTAGTGGAGTCAAAACTTCCACATGCCATTTATTTCACATTCATATTTAAAAAACTCACCTGAGAATTATGAAAAGATCAATTATTGCCTATTTCATATTGCTTTTAAAATTCTTCAATACATCTATCCCTTTTTGTATTGTACATATGTGTGCTACAGCTGATGACTG
Source organism: Nesogale talazaci (assembly GCA_004026705.1). NCBI lineage: Eukaryota > Metazoa > Chordata > Mammalia > Afrosoricida > Tenrecidae > Nesogale > Nesogale talazaci. Next base: position 10,109 of record PVJH01021367.1, on the reverse strand, counting down.
CCAATTAATATATGATGCAAGAAATGCATATACTGTCAAAAAATCACTGACTTTATAATATAACTTTTTTCTTTTCAATTTTCTATGTGAAATAAGTGAATCAAAGACCTTTTTTTCACCCTATTGTTTTTACTCTAAAAGCCACTCAGCTCTTAATAAAAAGGAATAATAAGTACTAGTTGTAAAATAATCTGTCAATCAATCAGGCACTTACACTTTGGGCAGGCCACTCATGACGCTTTAGAAAAGATTTTTAAAAAACACAAATAAAGGAAAATTGCAATTAAATTAAATGCAGATTGGAAAATTCCATTTTACATTGATTTTATTACTAGAATTTGGAAAGAAGCCTGATGACTGAATTAAGCTGATGTTGAAACGGGGTTCATTGAAGTAGCTGAAGAGTAGTTCTATCAGAATGACGTGGAGCCAGTCCTTCCCTGAACCCTCCATTGAAGCACCTGTAGAGTGCGTTAGTATTCCCCCTTTCGATTTCTGACCCCCATCGATCTCTTGAATACTTTGGGGGGAAGTACCTTGCTATATTATCTTCAGTGAATAATACAAATGAAGAAGTCAAACCCCCAGGAATCAGATAGAAAATGATATGCCACATGCATCCCTTTATGAAATACAATTGCCAATAACGACGACAAGCTAAGTGAGATTGTAGGTTATCTGATCTATATTTTAGTTGTTGCCAGGTGCCCTGGAGTTGATTTTCAGACTACTTCTACATCATGCCTGTTCATTTATCAGATAAAAATTTTTGAAGCATATGAAGCTCTCAGGTTTTTATAGCTTCTTCTCTGCACCCCTGACTCTACCTTTTCAGCTTGTTCCCTAAACTCCTGTGCATCAAATAATATCCTCAAACACTGCATTTTTTATCTAACAGCAGAAATATTTGCCCAAATAATTTGTGTTTGCAAATTAAGAAGCTGGGTTAAAATCATTTGCAAAAATTGGCCCTGGAAATGTCAAGTACATACAGCCTTTATATAGCATCATAAATATTAAAGGGTGGAAAACCCAGACCATTAAGTTCAGAGAAATACTGCACCAAAGTCGAGGCACAGAACAGGGCAAGAAGCTTAAGATTTTCTTGGAAGTGTTCCGTGTTTCAACTTTAAAATCGTTTACCCTACACATACTGCACTATGGAACAAACTTTCCCCAATAAAGTTGGTCTTTGTCCTTGATTCGTGAATGTAAATCTCTAAAACCTTGAAATGTTCTCAATGATTGACATGTCTTTGAGTGAGCTAATAAACTACTGCAGAAGATCTACATTAATGAGGTCCTTTAGGTGGGAGCTGGTCAGGATAGGAAGACTCACAGGGTGATATCAGTTGACTTAACAAGGGTTTTGTTTGTCTGGTTTTGTTTTAGATGGAACTTAATGCCTTGTTGATTGAATCAGTCTCACTCCCTTTCTGGATTTTGACTCAAGGTAATGGGATTTCTTAGACAGAAATGTCTCGTAGGGTTCCCAAGGTTGTAACCTGTACAGAAAGAAGCACACTTCCACATTTCTCTCTCATGGAGCAGTTGATAGGTTCAAACTTAGGGCCTTTGGCTTAGCAGCCTGGCACTTAATTGTGCTCACATGACATCTCAATAACGGATCTGGAACTAAAAGGTCAGTGAGTTTCCCTGTTGGTAAATATATCACTGCACAAACTGGGAGGCGAGCCTCTCACTATCTGGGACAGGAAAGCTCTTTGGTAAGAATCCTTGCCATAAGTATCTCTTCATTTGTATGCCCTTTTCTATAATAAAATTTCAATGGTAAGTACAACCATATCCTGAGTTTCATGAGTCAAGTTGTTCTACCAAATTATAACATCTAGGAGAAGCCAGCTGGTCAGAAGTCAGAGTCTGGGACTCTTGAACTTACAGATGGTATACAGAAATTCCAGAAGGGTGGCAAGCATCAACAGCTATGATGGGGGTCTTGTAAGCTCTAAGCTTGGGGTTAGCATTGAAAGATTTGTGCAGATTTACAAGTCTGGAGATAACTGTGTCCTTTAACATATGAGGTCTACCCTAGCTTCTGGTGGTTCTGGTTAGAGGAAGAAATGTTATTTGAGCAGTTAGAAATGGAATAGAACTGAACTAAATTGATCTTTGCAGGTTTGTGTCAGAGAAGTGGAATAAATTGTATAAAGTCCATGATTTGAGAAATGGGAGTTTATTTGATTTCCCATACACATAATATCATAGGCTGCTGAGTTCAAAGAAAAATCCACCATGATTTTTGTTTTTTTAAAGTGTACAATTTTTTAAGTGTACAATTTTTAGTGTACAATGTTTTTTAAAGTGTACAATTTTTAAAAGTGTACAATTTCTTTTTTAAAGTGTACAATTTTGTGTTCCATTGTCTTGTGGAATTGCTTAATTGGACAGAACTTCCAGAGGGAGGCTATTGTACAGGGGCTCTCTTAGATTGACCTTTGAGGGACTTGGGTGACAAACACCCACAACTTTTATGAAATCCTGCTTACAATGAGCCAGAATGAGCATTGCTTTATATATATACACACACACATATATACATATACATATACACACATATCACACAGTGAGGAGAAGGGGTATCCACTATAAACACAGATGTTAGAAGTGGAAAAATTAGACATTAATGGCAGCTTCATAGCAAACTACACTCAAAGTACAATGTGACGATAGTTGATAGCTCATAAAATCCAAATGATCATGATACAGGAGAGACGGTTGTCTCTAAAACTTAAAGAAATAAAATTCTTCAGAGCTACCTATTACTTACTCAGTAGAAATAAAAATGTAATAAAATATGCAAAATGCATCTTATCTGAGCTTTGCAACATCACAGGTGTTTAGAATTATATTCTTACATTAGAACACTGGAATTCAGATAACTGAACCTTCCGAGAAAACACTGCACCTTTAATTGAAGAAAAATCCAGGGCTTGAGATTTGACCCCAATGTCGAGGACGGTTTATTAAATACTCTCTCTTGGTGTGAAAACACAAGGGGTGGAGTGGGGTGGGCTGAGTTGAGCTAACCACACGCTTGGTCGTTAGAATCCACTTTTATAAAGATTTACAGTCTCTGAAATTCTACATAGTTTTATTCTCTCTGTTTGGTCATTATGAGTCAGAAGCAACTCAGTGACACTTGGTGGGTTGTTGTGATTGTTAAGTGCCATTGCGTGGTGTCAACTTAGAGTGACCCCAGGCACAACAGAATGAAACACGGCCTGGTCCTGCACATCCTCATCACTGCTATGTGTGAGCTCAAAATGTTACCTACTGGTCCAGTTGTGAGGATTTCTGTTTTCTTTTTCTTTTTTTCAATAAAAAAGTTTCATTTCAATAAGGGTTTGAGTTTCTTGCATAACATTAAAACTGAACGAACAGGTTACTTCACCTGGCATTGGGAAGCTGTTGCTATTAAGTTGCAGATGCTGCAGCTAGGTACGTCCTTTGAAATCTGTTTCCTTGTCAAAAGGTGAATGCTGAGAGAGGACTGGCCTCACATTCTGCTGATCTTTTGGACACTTGGCTAGGTACGCCTTGTCAAAAAGAACCAAGATCTTGGGCTGAGCCCCGCTGCTATAGTGGTTGTGTGAGGGACGGCGGCCCACAGGGTTGGTGGTTCAAATCTAGCAGCAGCTCTCCAAGAGCAAGGCTGGGTTTCCTACTCCCACCAGGGCAGTGATGTGCCCCCCCCCCCCAAAAAAAAGCAAAAACAAGATCTTGCTGGAAAAGCCAGAAACCCTATCATCTTACTGGAGGGAAGAGGCTGATCTCCTAAGGTCGACCCCCTTGACTGGTTGACTGCTGCAACACCAGGGCATCTGTCTCTTGCTACCAAAGCTTCTCTCTAGTGGCACAGTGGCCTTGTGCCTTTCTCTCCACGGGGAGCTGTCCAGGAGGTGGATACCCTTCTCTTACGACAGGGGAACTTCTGCCCACACAAAGTCATCAGAGGACTTGGGACTCTGAGCTTGGCTGAAACACATGATGCTACTGTTTTGTTTCAGATGGGGCACTGCCAGGAAAGACATCTGATGCTTGATCTCTGTTTCAATGAGGGGCTTTAAGACTAGGCAGCATGGCGCTTTTCAATTTATTGCATGAAGGAGTCATAGTAATTCAAGTTAAAAATGGACCCCCAAATGGCGATATCATACAAGCTGTGAGGTTTTAAATTTGTGACAAAGGGACAGAAAGAATTTTTCTGCTCATTGCAAGGAAATCCTCACTTAAGCTTGCATGAGACACAAGCACTTAAAACCCACGACCCTTCAGCTGGTCATCCTTAGCCAGTCCCAGCTTTACAAAGAACTGGCATAGTGCTTACACTGCTCACCCTGTAGCTGAATCATCTCTCCCTACTCTGGACGCTCAATCACTGGACCATTGCAGGCAAATTTCTTCTGAAACGCCTTCATTAGTTTCTTCTTGTCGTCATCATCAGCAATCCCTTGGGCAGTGAGTGGTCAGGGTCTTCCTGTCGTTGTGCTGTTGAGTTTTTATATGGAAAGAATCCTCTGTCCCCACACACAGCAGGTCATCGCCCTGACCTGCATCAGCAAAGGGTGGAGGTTCTGGATAGCGCACATACCATACGATTCTTTTCCTCGGTGCAAAGTCTGCAGAAGGCAGTGGGTGGAGAAGGAGGGCTGGGGGCATGGAGCATCAAGAATTCAGGGCCCTTGAGAGGGACGCTGCTAAGCCCTCAGCGACGGCTCAGGGATGGGGGCTTTTGTTTTCTTTACTTGGAGTTGTCATCTATATTGAAGGCTACAATCTTTTGATCTTCATCAGCAAATGTTTTAAATCTTTCTTGCTTTTATCAAGTAAGGCTGTGTCATCTGCCTATGTCTGGTTGTTAATAAGCCTTCCTCTAATCCTGAAGCTGTTTTCATCTCATATGGTCTAGCAGCTTCTGTTGGTTTGTTGTACTGTGATGACTTCCATGTTACTGTGCTGCTGGAAGCTGCACTTCAAATTAATAGGGTCACCCAAGGTGAACAGGTCACGGCAGAGTTTCCTGATTAAGCACAGACTATGAATAAGGAATATATTGTTCAGTTCTGAGCAATTGGGAATTGAAAACTTTTGCTGCAGATTGTCCTTTTTGATATGTGTCTTAGGTACCATCAAGTCATGTCCAACCCAGAGCAATCTTGCGGTTGTACAACTGAATGACACACAGTCTGGACCTGTGCCATCCCCCATTTGTGCCTATGTTTGAGCCATTGCAGCAGCCGCCATGTCAATCCATCTCCTTGAGGACTTTTCTCTTTAATTGTTCCTCCACTTCACCAGCCAATGAGGTCCTTCTCCAGATTTCTCCTGACAACTTGTCCAAAGTATATAAGGCAAAGCCTCACTATTATTGCCTCAAAGGAGAACTCTGGCTGTATTTTCCCCAAGGCAGACTTGTTTGTTCTCTTTATAACCCATGATACTTTTGATATTCTTCTTCAACAGCATTATTAAAATTGCCTTTATTTAGTCTTCTTTATTTAATATCCAACTTTGATACACATGAGGTAATTGAATATACCACAGCTTAAGCCAGGCATGGACTTAGTCCTCCAAGTAACATCCTTGTTTTTCAATAATCTAAAGAGGTCACGTGCAACATATTTACCCAATGAAACGCATCATTTGATCTCGACTGCTGCTTCCACAAGCATTGATTTCCTCCTTGGAAGCAGGAGACAGTCTCTCTAGGCACATTTCCTGAGAGATAAGACAAGTGGACTTATGCTTATTACAATGAGAGTCCTGGACCTGGAGAAGCCACTGATCCAAGCAGATTTCTGGAGCTGGAAAAACCATGTAGAAACTCCTGCCAGTGCTGAGATGTTTACAAGGCCACTGGTTCCAAAAGATTTCCAACTCACTGGCCCGTGATCCTCCTGCATTCAGCATCACTTCATGTATTGTGAGCCTGAAGAAGACTTTATAGATTGGTATCAGACATATGGGCTAATATAAAACTTATGGTCTTGATCTGGCCTGGGCTGAGACATTTTCTCAATGTTTCTCTTTTTTACGCGCATATGTGTCTCCCTCGATTTGTTTCTCTAGTCTACTCAGACTACCATACATACTGAAAGCTAGACTCATTGATCTTTATCAACCACTGCTTCAAGGTCCTCTTCACTTTCAGTCAACAAGGTTTTGTACTCTGCATATCACAGGTTGTTAATAAACTTTCCTACAATCCTGATGCCTCATTATTTGTCATGTAAGCCAGATTCCCTGATTATTTACTCATCATACACTTTGAATAAGTATGGAAAGAGGATGCGACCATGACAAACACCTTTTACATTTCTAAGCCATAACGTATTCTCTTATTCTGTTAGAACAAGTGTCTTGTGGTCCATGTGAAGGTTTCTTTTTTGTTTGTTTGTTTGTTTTTTGGGCATCACTGCCCTCTGGTGGGAGTGGGAGGCCCAGCCTTGCTCCTGGAGAACTGCTGCTGGATTTGAACCTTCAAGCCAGCGGGCCGCAGCCCCGCACTCAACTACTACGCCACCAGGGCTCAGCCATGAAGGTTTCTTATGAGCAAAATAAAATGTTCTGGAATTCCCATTCTTCTCAATGTTATTCATAATTTGTTATGACACATACATTCAAATGCCTTTGCATAGTCAATAAATCAGAAATAAATATTTTTTCTGGTATTCTATGTCTTCAGTCAAGATCCATGTCACATCAGCAATGATACCCCTTGCTTTATGTCCTCTTCTGGATGTGGCTCAAACTCTGGTCAATGTACTGCTAGAACAATTGTGGGATGATTTTAGCAATATGCTGTGAGATGCCATCAACTAAGTTCTGATTTATAGAACTCTCCTTTACAAAAGAGAAAGAACACTGCTCAGCCCTGCACGATCTTCACAACCATTCCCATGTTTGAGCCCCTTGTTGCAGCCACTGTGCCACGTACTCTCAGTGGAATTCTTCCTCTTCTGCATACCCTCTACTTTTACCAAACCTAGTGTTCTTTTTTCTTCAGGGACTGGCCTCTCCTGACAATATGACCAAAATACATGAGACAAAATCTTGTCATCCTCTGTTCCAAGGAGCATTCTGGCTGTGTCTCGTCCAATACAGAATTGCACCTTCTTTTGACACACCAAAGGAGTCTAGGTAGCAAGCATAATGGGCCATGCAGTTAACTGCTAGTCACAATATCGGCAGATTGAACCCACCAGCCACTCCACGGGAAAAAGATGAGGCTTTCTATAGCTCTTGTAGAGATATTTGAGGGTGGCACAGCACAGATTATGTTTTATTTTGCTGTGCCATGGGGTCCCAATGCTACTAAGGATGCTGATTTATAGTTTCTGCATTCTGTTCTGTCACCATTCTTTGGAAGGCATAAAGTTATGAAACTTTTCTAGTCTGCTGGCTCGGTAGCTCTCTTCCAAATGAGCAAGCACTCCCAGCACTGCATTGCATTCTTGAATAGCTCCTTTGGTATTCTGTCCATTCCAGGAATTTTTTTTTGCCACGGCAGCAGGCCCTTAGAATCTTCCCCTCAGTGCCATTGGTTCTTGATTGGATACAATCCATGACTGAACACCAACCTCCCCCCCCCCACTTTTGCTATGATCTCCTTGTTGCTGTTGTTGGGAACCCTGGTGGTACAGTGGTTCCGCATTAGGCTGTGATTCCTGTGGGCAGGACTTTGCAGTCACGCAAGAGGAAGACTGGGCTTTCTACTCGCATAAACAGCTACATCCTTGGGAAAACACAATGGGGTTACTGTGAGTCACTCTTCCCTCAGTCACAGCGAGTCGGCTTTGGTTTGGGGTAGTCGTCGTCGTCATCGTCGTTGTTGTTAGATGCTGTGAGTTGGTTCCCACTCAGACTGCCCCAATAGGCAACAGAAACACGACTTGGTCCTGTTCCATCCCTCAAGATTGTTCTTCTGTTTGAACCCATTGTTGCAGCCACTGTGTCAGCCCATCTCATCAAGGACCTTCCAATCTGTTGAGGGTCTTCCTTGGAATGGTGACTGTATATTCATTCCTCCCATGGTTCATTGATGCTTCCTTTTAGCCAACAGAATCATTTAAAATTGCAACCCAAGCCTTGTGTTTTTTCCCTTCAGGTCTTTCAGTTTGAGACATTCCAACCATTCCATCCCCACTTTGTTTTTCACCTTGAGACTCATTGTAAAACTTTACTCTGTATTCTTAAGCTGCTCTTTTGAAATTTCCTAATACTTGTATGTCATCATCTCCCCTGCCCCCCATTCACTTAACTCCTCTATCTTAAAAGGTAAATTTCAGGCTCTTGTGATATCTGCTTTGATCTTTAATTTGTCATTTCCAGCAAAGTGGATCATATACTTGTCGAATTCAAAATGGAAACTCCCAGTCCATTTCTGTTCATGAATGCCTAAGGTATTAACTTTTTGGAGTTCCATTTCATTTTGTACAACTACTATTTTTTTCTAAATTCATACTTTAGATATGCTATGATTCCACTATTAAGTGTGTGCAACTGTTTCTTGTCATTTTGAATTGGTCATATGAATAAATAAAGGTCCCCATCCATTTCATTAAAATTTACTCTTCTCCAGTTACATTGTGAGTAACCTCCAGTCTGAGGGTCTCATATTTTATGACTCTCTCAGACAATGTTCTACAGCCATTCATAAGGATTTCATTGGAAAACTTATGTCCCCTTTCACTGTCCCCTTTCACAGTCTGTATTTGTTTCAAAACTCCATTGAAATCTGTTTGCCATGAGTGACTTGCTCTGGTAGTTAAACTACTGATAACAGAGCTTCCAGAATTAGAACCATATGCAAGCCAACATAGTACCACACACTGAAGAAGGGTTTGGTAGTAGTTATAATTTCATTTCAGCTTGAAGTATATGGGTGAAGTACAGAATGTCAATCAGGTCACAGCTTGATAGCCTCATTTGGAGGTGTCACCAATATAAATGGCTTATTGGAGGAGGGCCACTCTCTCTGTACGTCCCCTTCCTGTCATTGAGTTACTCAAAGAGCTGCTAGAGATGCACTGCCATTGGATTTACACAATTCTCCACTCACCAGCTTGGGTTCTCTCTGCATTCTGCATCATTGAATGTCGCTGCCTGAGTCTGAAGAGCACTTTATTGACTAGTGTCAGACTTATGGACTAGTACTGGGCTTATAGACTTGAACTGGACTGAGATGGGATGTTTTACAGATCACAATCACTACTTGATATAAAAAAATCTCTCTTACACATAAGAGTGTTAATGAATTTATTTCTCAAGTAAACCTGGCCTACCACAGGTGGTGTCTGATATTAAAATTCAAAACCAGTTTATGATCAATGCTTTGCTACTTTACATCTTACCAAACTTTAATATGAACTGTTTTACATCATTTACATCATTGTACCTTTCATATTGAAGTATTTATTTCCCCTCTTCCCATCTTTTTTTTTAATACACCAGTAAGAGTTATAAGTTAGCAACTTAATGCTTTTATGTCTTTCTGTCCCATTTTAAATATACAATTTCTAAATTACCTACCCCTAACAACTCAGTACTGAGAAGAAAAGAATGATGTGATGAGTCCTCCTTTTTGGTTGGACTTTTGAGAATCTGCATGCACAAGCAAAGTTCAGTCTACAGCAAGCCAATCATCAAAACTGCAGTAATGTTCAACAGCCCATAGAGTCAAGCATTGTTCTCTCTTCAATTGTTTTCTAGGCATCTCAGCCCTAGCCCTCCATGCAAGGTCAATTGGTACCAGCTGTAACCTTGGTTACATATCTTACATACACATCTCCCGACTTTTCAAACCAAAAAGCTCTTGGGACAAATCCATGTCTATAGTCTCAATATTCACACAGACATCTAATTTTCATACTGGTTAGTTCTTCCTCTTTTTTATCTTTAGTATCTGCTAATCACATTAATGGGTACCGAGGGAATATGTACAAATCATTCTGTCTATATTTCACCCTACTTCCACTCAGTAAGCAAATTCAGGTGGTTGTCATGAGCACACCCAAATCACCAACATTCAGTCCTAGAAGGGAATTTTTCTTCTGGTTACAGACTGTCTTCCTTTGATATGACCAATT
>PVJH01021366.1:0-38669 GCA_004026705.1 Nesogale talazaci | reverse complement strand
TAAGGAAGTGGTTTTATTTCATGTGTAGGAAATTATCATAAAGAGAATAACAATAGCTCCTGATGAAAGCCCTTTGTTTACTACTGAAACAACTTCCCTAAATGCTATTAGTCTTTATTGATTTGCTGGTATATATAAGTATTAGGATGAGGGCTGAGCCCTGGTGGCGTAGTGGTTGTGCGCAGGACTGCGGCCCACTGGGACGGAGGTTCAATTCCAGCAGTGGGGCTGGGCCTCCTACTCCCATGACCGGAGAGCAGTGATGCCCCCCAAAAAAAACAAAAACAAAATAAGTATTAGGATGAAATAGTCCAAAAGAGCCCTCCATTCTTTTTTTTTTTTTTTTTTTTGTGGACATCACTGTCCTCTGGTGGGAGTGGGAGGCCCAGCCTTGCTCCTGGAGAGCTGCTGCTGGATTTGAACCTCCAACCCAGTGAACCTCAGTCTCCATTCTTTTCAGTCTAGCCCCCTCCTGTGTGCACACGTTGCACCCACTAGAGTGGCAAACACTGTAAAGACTGATAATGCTAAGTCCTTGTTAGGTTATATATATATATATGATAGACAGACACTTAATGCAGTTGGCCCAGCACTTCCCTCCTAGATATTCACCCAATAGAAATGTGTCTTTACGTCTGCACAAAGACTGGCACTCAGAGTCTCCCCAACTGGAGACAGCCCAGATAGCCATTCAGCTGATGAATGAATAAAGAGGTTGTGGTATAGCTCTCCAGTGGTATTCTGATCAGCAAACAGAATGAACAAACTGCTGATGAAACAGGTGAATCTCAAAGGCATTGTGCTAAATGGAAGAAACTAGACAAAGGTTTATTTATTGTATTACATTTATATGGAATTCTGGAAGAGGAAAAATGAATGGTGGTAGCAGGTCCATGAATGGTTTCCCAGGGCTGGTAATGGGGGAAGGGTGGACTAAAGGGATGTGAAGTAACTTATGAGTTGGTGAAAATTATCTGTGCCGAGACTATGCCAGTGATTCATATAACTGCATATCTGTCAAACTCGTCAAATTGAATTTAAGGGAGATGACTTTCATTGCATATAAAGCATACCTTAACTATCCTGATTTTCAGAATGAGGTAGGTTTAGCATAGTCAATCTGTATTATTTCGAATCAGTCCAATTTCATTGACTAGCACTGTTTTAAGAGGCCAAGCTATCCCTCATTTGGGAGCCACATTATCTTACCTTAGTAAGAAGAAAAAGTTTAATAATCTGACTCTCAGAGATGAACAGCTTGGAATTTTTTTCACAGTGCATGCAATGTGATGGGCAGAAAACTAAAATTTTTATGTCTATTTTAAAATTCTGATTGGTACAAAACTCTTGGGGAATGAATTAGAACTTTAAAAGTCTATCTTGGTGTTTATAAGAGAAAGTAAGATCCAGAGAAAGAAGTAAAATAAAGACACCACTTGCAACTGAAGTGGCCCACAGTTTCAGTGGCTTCAGTCCCAAGGGAATTTTTATGCAATAGTGTAGAAAAAGCTTACTTTGACTTGAAGAAATGTTTCATGTAAGAAATTCTCTCTTGAGTTTTAGAGATCCTTAAACACTGGGATGTATATTTTATCATTTATAACATGATATGAATTCGATTTAACATTTAATCACCACGAGAAGATACATAAAGGTATACTTGGGGCAGAGCCCCGGTGGCGTAGTGGTTGTGCGCGGGACTGCGGCCCACTGGGACAGAGGTTCAATTCCAGCAGTGGGGCTGAGCCTCCTACTCCCACCACCGGAGAGCAGTGATGCCCCCCCCCCCCCGCAAAAAACAAAACAAAAGAAAGGTATAATTGTTTTCATCTTACCTTTCTTTGGTCTTGGATCTTGTGGTTTCCCCTTTTTCTAAAAGGAAGACAACACAGAGCTGAAATCCTCCCCCCACTGTCACCACACAGGCTTTCTACCTCAGGACAGTGCTGAGCCCGAGTCCACGGTCACCCCGTGTGCGGTCTGGTGACCCTTCCGCACCCCGCTCAGTGCTCAGGGCCTTTCATCATTGAGAATGACGATAGAACATCAGCAAGGGACGAGGAAAGGCATCATCCCAGTTCTTGCCAGGTGACACTCGTGGCTCCCGACCAGTGGTCCCCCCTGGGAGACTCTTGGTTCAAGATCACAAAGACCAACTCCCATCAGCTAGTGACTAAAAGAGGGGACAGAGAAGCTGCTCAAACTAGTATATCAAGTAAAAACTGGCTTAGTGAAATTAGCATTTTAAACCCACCATCCGCTCCTACAGAGAAAGGTCAGGCTTTTTGCTTTATAAAGATCAGAGACTCTCGAGAGCAGTCCTCCATGCTCCTGGGTTGCTGTGCTGCTTAGGATGGAGTCCGTGCATTGAGTCTGGAGTTGTTTTTCTGTGGGATTCCAAGGGTCCAGGTGTTGGGTGTCCCGTTTAGGCAGCCCACCAAATCCTCCTCCAGAGGGGCATCTAGATCAGCAAGTGCTGGCTGCTGGCACGAAGCAATGGCTAGGCAACCAAAAAGAGTGGAGTACGGAGCTTTAAGCTGGGCCTTCCTCCTACGCCATCATCTTCCTGCCTCAAAACTTGAAATGCAGAAACGGAAGCACAGATTCCAGGTCAGCCGCTCAGAGGTTCCAACGCTTTGTCCTCTGCCCTTCATGGTGCTCCCAAACACAGAGTGTGAGGAGGTGCCAGAGAAGAAAGCTTGTCCCAAAGTGCTCACAAATCCTCCTCCCTTCCCATCTGGGGACTCACGAGCGCTTTTGTGACAAGCATTGTGCCCGGGGGCTGACACCTAATACCTCAGTCTGTTTCCCAAGGAACACTGTGAGATGTGCACTTTCCCTGTTTCACCTTCAGACTTGGAGGAAGTCGGAGGTGCAGTCAAGGTTTCCGATTGCAACTGCTCAGCCCGGGATTTGAATCTAAGGGTCCCACTGTGTAGGGTGCCTTGTGCACGGGAAGGTGTCAGGGAGTCTCTGGCAAAACTACCCTGCTCCAGTGGTGTGTTTGCCGCATAAATGGACAGTTTGTATCCCGCAGGACTTCACTTTATTTTTCCCACCGGAAAGTTCAGCCACTGTTCATTATCTTACAGAGCCCAATGCTGGACAGATACAAGAAGGAATTGGAGAAGCTGTGAACAATATTGTGAAACATTTTCACAAACCTGAGAAAGAGGTATTAAGAGCTCTACAGCATAATATAGTAGGACTTTTAAAGCCACTTTTACGTGTGATACATAAGTCAGTACAAAGTACTTGAATCTGCTCCCCACAGTTCTCCTCAGCACATGTTTCTCTAGTGCTTTTGTAGACAGAGCCAGTTCCTCCTCTTCAGCACTGTGTGTCGTGTCCCACAGAGAGGAAGCCTCACCGTCTTGCTTTGTGGAGAAAATGGCCTGGTTGCAGCACTCGAGCAAGTCTTCCACCATGGGTTCAAATCTGCCCGCATCTTTCACAAGAATGTCTTCATCTGGGACTTTATAGGTAAATGAAGCCGATGTATGTTATTTGAAGGTTTTTGTTTTTGTTTTTGGCATTACTGCCCTGATGGGAGTAGGAAGCCCAGCTATGCTGGATTTGAACTGCCAACCCTGTGGGCTGCGGTCCCGCACACAACCACTGCGCCACCGGGGCTCAGCCTGAAGGTCATTTTTAAGAGCTGCTTCTTAGAAAATTGAGAGACCCAGTGAGTGAGGAATTACATTTTTTTAAATAATTATCAAATAAGCACTATTCTTGATTTTTATGTGTGCAAGAAACATTCATAGTATCCACAATATTTTACTCTATATTGGAGGCCTACTGGTGTAGCAGGTTGCAAGTTGGTCTGCACTGCCCATAAGCTTGTCAGTTCGAAACCGTTAGCCACCCCACAGACCAAAAAGGATGAGATGTGAAGATGTACTGCAGCATGGGAAACCGGTTGCCATGAATTGGAATCGACTTAATGGCCATGTGTAGTGTTTTCATTCTAGAGGTTAGGATATCCATCAGTAAACAAAAAGTCCCTTTGATGGACAAATACGTTTTGGCTGTGGGAGTGGGCAGGGGGTTGTGGTGGCAAAGAACATACACCCAAACAAAACAGATACTTGATGTACAGATACCCTAGAAGGTGATCACCAATCTGGGACCAAGGAGAGAAAGTTAAAGGGAAGTGGTAGGCATCCTGGGCCCTGTAACAGCTAACGCACAGCTGCTGACCCCAAGGTCGGGGGTTTGCATTCACCTCTGAAGTGCCTCTGCAGAAAGGCCTGGAGGTGGACTTGTGAGGAATCAGCTGCTGGAAATCCTGTGAGCCCCGGCTTTCCTCTGACCCACATAGGATTGCCAGGCAATTGAGTGAGTGGTGAGTGCACGTTTTAATGAGAGGATGACTGCCTTTGTTGTGGAGGTGACAGGTAGACAAGGACTACCACATGAGGGGCGGGGGAGGCATCTGGAAGGGCAGTCCAGGCCAAGACTGAAGGTGGCACTTGAGCTGGTGCTTGCCGGGAGCAGTGAGACCTGTGTGACTGGAGGAGGGAAGGAGGAAGAGGAGCTGGAAATGAGAGGTGTCATGCCAGGGCCCTGGGAAGGATGTTGGCCTGAGGGAAATGGAAAGCCAGTGGAGGACTTTGAGTTTAGCAAATTTTAAATAGATGGCGCTTACCCTAATTTGTCCTGTGCAGTAGCCACTATCTGTATGTGGCTATTTATATTAATTCAATTTAAGATGTATTTCTCCAGATAACACTGGCTATATTTCAAGTGCTCAGCAGCCACATGTAGCAGTGGCCACTGTATTGGACAGCAACACATCTGCTGGCCAGTGCCCAGATGTTCAGTACAGGTACAGAACATCTCCATCCTCACAGTCCTGCTGGCAACTCTCTCGTAGTTCCTAGTTTTTATAAATGCTTAATTAATTGTGTTTCATCAACAAAGCTAAATGAGGGAGTTGATTTCATATAACTCAGGATTTTTAAGGAAAGTTAACTCTGTTGGGTGATTGTTGGCCCAGTTTCTGATATGTTCTGATATGTGTTATATGTGTTTGTTCCTCAAAATTACTAATTTAGTTCCATAACAAAATTTGACTGCAAAGTAAGGGCCAGCTATTCTATCACTTGAATGGGGGCCATCATCTCAATGACTGCCCTGTCTTTACTGCTTCTAGGAGACTCTAATTTTTTTTTGAAGTCCTATTAACACAAGAGAATTTTGTTTACCATATGTACTTGAGTGTAAGCTGACCCAAATATCAGCTGAGGCACCTAATTTTACCACAAAACTGCATTAAAAATGTGCTGAAAAATTCCCAAGTATATGCGGTTTTTGGTTTTGCCAAGATCCAATTTTTAAAAATATTTTAGAGAGTAATCTTCCCACCTTTTTGAACGCAATCTAGGGTGAGCATATTTTTCTACCATGAAACATGGCCTTCTGGGATTTATTCTGCAGGCAGTGGTAAATAATGCTGTGGCTTCAGAACTAGTGACGTGCCAGGCATTATTTGTATTTCCAGGATAAACTTAAAATGATAAATCTTTGCACATATGAGCTATTGATGTATATATGATGTATATATGACTTTCTTTCCTAGAGAAAGCCGTGGCTTATTTTGAAACCACTGACCAGATTCTAGATAATGAAGATGATGTCCTTATTCAGAAATCATCCAGCAAAACCTTCTGCCACTATGTACATGCTATTAATACCGCACCCAGGAACATCGGAAAGGATGGCAAATTCCAGATTTTAGTTTGCCTCGGAACAAGGTATAAAGCCAGTTGTTGACTTTGTCTTTTGTTGAAAACTAATCCAGAGAGGACTGTACCAGATTGTGCCCCTTACAAAGCTCTTCCTTGAGTTTCTTTCGCTCTGAGTTTATGAAACTAATATTCATTAGATGATTAGGGTTTTTTTTTTTATTTATTTTTTTGGGGGGGCATCACTGCTCTCCGGTGCTGGGAGTAGGAGGCCCAGCCCCACTGCTGGAATTGAACATCCGTTCCAGTGGGCCGCAGTCCCGCGCACAACTACTACGCCACCGGGGCTCAGCCCTAGATGATTAATTTTATATTACACACTGCTACCTCATTCAGTTACACAAACTCGACTACATGATGTTGCAACCAATATCCCCATTTTATAAATGAGAAAATCAGGGCACCACTAAGTTAAGAAATTTTCCCCAAGTCCTATAGCTAGAAAGAGGCAAGCCCAAGATTCTCACCCAGTTCCCCTCTGGAGCCCCCGCTTCTCCACCATCACCATCTACTGGCTTCCCTGAGAGAGCGTGCGCACGGGTCTATTGGTTGGTAACTAGATTGTGTACATCATGTAGACATTGTTACTTTGCACATTAAAAACCCCCATGTTGCAGTGGTTACGCAGTCAGTGCTCACTGAAGGTTGGAAATTGGAGCCCCACAACCCCTCTGGCAGAATGACATGGCAGCCCACTTCTCTTGACGGCCTTCAAAATCTTATGGGGGTGCCCCATGAGCGTCCTTCAGGGTCACTAAGAATCAAAGTCCACTCCCTGGCAAAGGGTTTGGTTTCTGTTGTTGATATAATGTTCATATGTGACCATGTTGCTTTAAATTTCATGTGGGATTTTTGCAAACAAATAGTTTCGTACACACACACACTTTTTTTTTAATGACAGAAATAAACTGTACAATGTCTTGATGTTAAAATCACTGCCAATATTATGCGAAGTGAAATATACACAGAAGTCTTAGGGGGAGGTGGGCATTTATTCTTATTCAGGTGCTTCTCAAGGTAAAGATAACTCTTTATAAATCCCCGTGAGAATTATAGTAGCCTCTGTTCACCCATTGCAAGCAAAAAGGATGGATGGTTCCACTACTGACACTTATTTTAAAAAAAATAAAAAGTCTTAGTGGGGAAAAAAGTTTAAGATTTTAGTTTTAAGTTATCTGTGTAGTGTGTATTTGTTTTCTTAAACCCCTAGAGCTCCCCGTAGGTTACCCCCTCCCCCCATGAGATTCAAGCTGGCCCAGTGGTGGCTGCCCTTGTCGCCATGAGCCGGAAGCCACTCCAGGGCAGTGGGTTGTCATGAAGGACATGCACTTGCCGCTCTCTGAAGACGCTGAGTGACAGGGTTTAATTCAGGAAACACTGAAGATAAGAGGTTTGTCCTCCTGAAGCAGCTGGTCTACAGAACTCAGTTCTGTGTTTTCTCCTTTATAAAGGAGGCCCAGTTCCAGCTGTGTTTTTCAAGATCCTTTTGCATATGATCCTTATCTCCTTTTATCTCTCCACCATTCTTATTTATGACACAAATACAACCCTGTGTACACGTTTGTAAAATCTTCTTAATGGTTTTCTGCTGTGGCTTTGTTCCTTCCTTACAGACTGATGGTGTGTAAGTAAGAAAAAAGAAGATAATCCCTAATATTTAACGTCATCCTTCTCCCCCAAGCTTCATTTGCTTCCCAATATATTTTCGCACAGTGTCTAACAGATGTGAGAATAAGCCCCTTGTTTAAAAAAAGGAAGAAGACATTTCATTCTGCCTCACATTGAAAGTGGTAAACTCTTTTTTGTTTTTGTGTTTTTGGGGGGCACATCACTGCCCTCTGGTGGTCATGGGAGCTACCCAGCGCTGCTCCTGAGAGCTGCCGCTGGATTTGAACCATCAAGCTGGCGGGTCCCAGTCCTGCACTCAATCACTTATGCCACCAGGGCTCAGCCAAAAGTGGCAAACTCTTAGTAGGACTTGTCTTCACTGTGTGTGTAAGGCCTTCCCACCTCTTTGTCCATACTTGGCCTCAGAACCTGGCTGCATTTGCCCTCTCATCCACACTGTATGTTCTCACCAATAAATATCCAACTTCTTGGCTTTGGCTTTCCTCCTTACTGACCACCGCAAATTGACTGGAGTTGGCAGCATCCAGCCCCACATCTTTATCCTCTGCCTTCTTCCTAGCAGGAAGCCGCCAAGTGTGCATTTCTCTGTGGTGAGCTGGACCATGCTCAGGAATTGTTTCTCCTTGGGTCTGCAGGGACCGCCTGCTTCCGCACTGGATTCCCTTACTGGCCGAATGCCCTGCCATCACCCGAATGTATGAAGAGAGCGCCCTGCTGCGAGACCGCATGACTGTCAACTCCCTCATCCGCATCCTGCAGACCATTCAGGACTTCACGCTGGTCTTGGAAGGCTCGCTCATCAAAGGAGTGGATGTGAACCCAGTTGGCTAGACGCTCCCAGCCCAGAGATCGCTTGCTCCTGGACCTTGAACCTTCCCCTACAAAATCAGTCCAGATGGACCGATTTGGACTTGTCTGGTACAGTAGTGAGTCACTGCAGGGGGCAGCTACCCTATCCCCCAATTTGAACAATCCATAATGCTACAGACAAGGCAAATGCTGTGTTGTAGTTCTTTTGAACCTGGAATTTAGTATAAAAATAGAGTATTTTCATGTGTTAGATGTGTGTAAATATGCTATCTTTAAGAAATTATATTACTCTAATAAGATTTTCTTAGATTGAATATTAACTGTGACTTCAAAAATAAGTAGTTTAAAAAAAAAGTCAGGGGTTGGGATGTAAAGAGAGGTGCTAGTCAGGAAGAAGCCAGTGAACATGTAGATACAGTGCCACCCAGATGGGCTGGTTCCCCTCCCTGTGTCACAGAGGAACCCAGGATGCATCGTTACATAGGAGCCAGCAGGCCCGGTGTCCTGTGTGTCATGAATGTAACCTGCTCTAACCACTGTAACGGAGGAGAGTCCGCCTTTCTATCTCGTTTAAATTACAAACTGTCTCCTACACTTGAAGTGTGTGTCACTTTCCCAGTCTTCAGAGGGGAAAAAAATGTCAGTGCGCACAAATGGAGATGACATTCAAATATTTAAAATATTGGACCCCAGGAATCTGGCAGAACTGGAGCAAGAACACACAACGCCTGAGAAGTATGTTAAATGTGGGATTATAACGTCTTTACACTTTGGGAAGATTAGACTAACTTCATTCTTGGCCTTTTTCTTCCAGTTATTTGAGGGACTTTGGGGAGATGTGCATTTCAAAGCGTTGACCGCCTCTCCCCATAAGAAGGGCAAACAGCTACTTGATTGGGTCCTGTCCATGTGGGCATCTAGCCTGCAGGGGTGCACGAGGCCCTCTCCCCAAGCCTATCCCCCTCGCAGGAAATGGAAGGAATGTTTAAGGAGGAGGGGCCTCTGTGGGGCCTGGAATGTTTTGTGTGAAAAGTATTTGTTGACCATGATAATGCACATAGCAGGAGGAGAGAGAAAATAGATGTCTTCCAGGGTTTCCAGGGAAGCCGTGTGTTTCTTTGCAAGTCAGAGTGAAAACGTAAAACCACTGGTCCCGGGGTTTCAGTGATCCCGCTGCCCAGACGGACACAAGGATAGCAAGAAGAGAGGACCCTTCCCAAAGACCAAAAGTTTAACTTGCCAGTTGGATTCTGAGAAAGGCGCGTACATGTGGTGTCAGCTAATTATGCCGTCAGCCTTTACCAAGTGGTCGGAGATCCTGCCCTACTTCCCGGGCCACTGTGCGCGCAGGGCTCCCGGACATCATCTCAGGGTGGCCAAGCCGCCAGGCCACCCAGGGACCGTGCCACCAACCGGAGGGCGCCGCGCTTGAGCCAGCAGCTGCTCCCCCAAGTCCTCTCCCTGTGTCCCCCAAGGTATTCGTCCAGAGCAGCCCCTTGGAACGCCACTGGCCCGCCGGCGCTCGCAGAGGGAAGGTTCAGCAGGGCCCAATCGGAAGGGTTTCAGAAGTGGGTGGTCCTGGGTAGGCACACGATTTGTTGACCTCGGGCCACACTGTGTCCACAGTGGGGTGGGTGGCTTTGCCACTGGGACTTGGAATGACCTTAAGAGAGACGGCCAGCACTTCATACACAGCGGGCTATGAAAGTGTCCGACTGACTAGAAACAGGCCACGACTGCTTAAATGAATTGCTTTAGTCCTCATCTCTTCTGGAACCCATGCATTTGACACACCGTGGACTCCCAAAGATGATGATTTCCATTAATATTGGACCTTGGCCACCCATCCCATTTTACACACGGAAAGACCCAATGAACAAAGAGATGAA
Organism: Nesogale talazaci; assembly: GCA_004026705.1. Classification (NCBI taxonomy): domain Eukaryota; kingdom Metazoa; phylum Chordata; class Mammalia; order Afrosoricida; family Tenrecidae; genus Nesogale; species Nesogale talazaci. Next base: position 28,591 of record PVJH01021366.1, on the reverse strand, counting down.
ATACGTAATCCATAGCTGGCCCGTGACCAGGAGTCTGGAATTAGCGTTTGTGTTTTTTAGGACACTGCTCTGCATGCGACCAGACCTTCCAGCCATCGGGACCAACCATCGGCAGTGGTCATCCACCCCCTTCTGCAGATATCGTAGGGAATAAGCATCAGTATACATTTTTTCAAATTGAGGAGAATTAACATCTGTTATAAAGAAAACCAGGTGCAGAGTTGGATGATTTGAGGCTGTAAAGGAAACCATTGATTTAAAAATAACACCCCCAGCCCTCAAAAAGATAGGTTATGCTTGAAGTTTCAGCTCATTTTCTGTAGTTTAACAGCAAAATCACTGGTTTGAAAATATGTATAAGACACCAGATTCAGCACGTGCTCCTCAGTGCTGGGCCCTTTTACAGCATTGAACGGGGGGAGCCGATGATGAAGTCCGAGCCCACGCATGTGGGGAAGTCCAGGCTTGAAGCTGCCTGAGTGGCCTCCAGCCCATTCTTTTGAATAGTTCCGTAGTGGAAAAGCTCAGCCTTCCAGAGTATGTTCATTGTTTGGAAATGACGTAAAGTCCTTCAGATCCACGTTTGATAAATAAAAGGAATGCTTACCAGAGTAACGGAGTCACATATTAAGAAATAAGACTGATTTCCTTGAACCAGTACCAAGATATTGTCCAAGGAAAAAAACATATATGTCGTCCAAGCAGAGCAGCAGTAGAATCCTTAGAACAATGTACATCCACCTTTAAGGTGACTTCTGGAAGGACCATACCCACTTCGGGATATTCTTTCTGTCAACAGTAAAAATCAGTATATTTCTTTATCATCACAACTCATGTTAAAATGAATAAAAATCCAAATCTGGGGGTTTTGTTTTAATTTCAGAACAAATGTCTGGAACCATAATTAGCATTTTCACCCAAAATATAGCTCGAAAATAATTTGTTTTAAAATTAAATTGCCAAAAGTATTATCTCTTGAAAAATACTTTTTTTTTTTTAACCAAGTTATTTTTCAGATCTCCTGAAATCCCTATGTCAGCCCTGGCAGCCAGGCGGCAGACCCTGGGGTTGGGGTTATGTGGAAAACCTGAAGCCGTGCACTGGCCGGGAGTCATCTGCTCCTAAAGAATGAGGCGCCTTGTTTGGGATAGAGCATAAAGGCTGGCTGGGGAACCTGGGTCTTCCTCTAAAGTTGATTACAAATGTTTAACTCATTTGTATGCCTTTGGGGACCTGTAATAGTTACTATAACATGACTTTATATTTCTAAATTCATTTCCGTGGTCTTCTGTCACATTATATATGATGATCAAGGAGAAATACGGAATTTGGTATTTCTTTTTTTTTTTTTTTGTCACTAAAGATGGTCCATGAATGTAAGTGGATGAGCGGGGCTGTGACCATGCATATCATTTTGTGTATATTACTTGTTAACACCCCTAAGATACTTTGAAACATGAGGGAACTGACAAGGACTTCAGATCTACAGGGCAATATTTATTTAACTGCACTAGAGTGTGACTTTTCATGATGAGATACTGTCTATCCACCGTAAAATGTGTGTTCGGTGGGTTATTTTCATTGGAAGAATCTTGACTACTTCTCTGTAAGGTTTACAGAAACTGATTTTTTTTTCACTACATTGAAAGGAAAATCTGAAGCTTCACTGCATCTGTTTCAGTATTAACACACCTTCATTGATGGAGAATGGAGTCTTGAGCCTCCGACTCTCACAAAGTAACTCTTACTCCCAGGTTATCTGGGTCTTTTGAAGACCCTTTTATCGAGACAGTATTTGTTATGTTGTCCTGTACCATATAGGAAAGAGGAAAAAAATCACATATTCCTGTTGAAGCACGCATATATATCTTGTGGGGGAGAGTGAGTCCCTGCTTTCTATATGGATTGCAGATTGTAATATGATCACAAGAATCCAAGAAGAACCTCACCCTTCCAAATCTTGCTCAAGCTGGTGTGCCCTCTCAAGGAAAAACTAGAGATCGGCTTTGGAAAGAGATGACATCGCACTCTCATACCAAAGTGGGAAAGTTCATCAGACCAACCTTATACCCACTTGAAGGGACCCTGGGTACCCTTGATTTACTTGAGAGGAAATCATGCTTGATCAGTCACCAGAATGAAATCCGTCTAGCTAATAAGAGAGGCGTGGTAAAGATTGTCTGTGATCATTCGAATGAGGGTGTGAAATGTAGAAAAAAATCTGTGTTACACTTCAACCAGGTATCAATGTATCCGTGTATCTTAAAACACTTCTGCATTTGAATTACATTGTTTTTCTTTATAATGTCTGCAAAATGCATCAGAACTGGATTTTTTTCTTCATTTGAACATTATATAAATTTTAAAGAGTATTGTGATATCGAGCACTTTACCATACATATCCTAGAAACTGCTGTGGGTTTTTCAGGTTTTGGAGTACATTTAAATAAGACTTTTCATGCTTTGTTCTATACAAATAAAACTGTGGGGTTGATATTTTGTTTTGCTTTATTATCGTTGAATCTTAAAACCAACTGGAGCACAGGACAAATGACTTCAGAAAGGAGAGCGCTAAAACCCAAACAATTGTGTCCCAAATATACACGCCACTGGCCACCTGGGACACCTTACAAAATGAAAAGACAATATAATTATGAAACGAGTAAACGCTGTGGACAGGCATTTTCCAAAGAAGACGTATGAGTGGTACACACATGAAGAGATGCTTGGTGCCGTTATGGGAATCGCAAATCAGCTAGAACAAATTACTGCTTTCCCCCCACTATGACTGCTAAGGAAAAAGCTTTGGGAAAGGAGTGAAGAAATTGGGATCCTCCCATAGTACTTGGTGGGAATGTCAAATAGTAACAGCCACTGTGGAAACTGACTGTCCCTCGATAAGTTTAATAGAAAATTACCATATGATTTAGCGATTCCACTCATTGGTTTCGTCTTTTTCTTTTTTTTCATTCTGGTATAGTCTTAAAATAATTGAAAGAAAGCCTTTTAGCCTAGCTAAGGGCCCTTTGGTCAATAAACTTTTGTTTTTGTTTTTTTTGTTTGTTTGTTTGTTTTGGGGGGGCATCACAGCTCTCCGGTGGTGGGAATAAGAGGCCCAGCCCCACTGCTGGAATTGAACCTCCGTCCCAGTGGGCCGCAGTCCCGCACACAACCACTACACCACCGGAGCTCAGCCCTAATAAACTCTTAAAAAAATAAAGAATCAAGGGCTGAGCCCTGGTGGCTTAGTGGTTGAGTGCAGGACTGCGACCCACGGGGCTGGTGATTCAAATCCAGCAGCAACTCCAGGAGTAAGACTGGGTAGCTCCCACGACCACCAGAGGGCAGTGATGCTCCCCAAAAAAATAGAGAATCAAAAGGAGGAACACAGAGACAATTGTACAACTGAGAATGAGTGGTATTCAAAGTAGACACTCGAGAGAAACTATTGCTACTAGCGTTCCAGTCCATACACACACAAAATATGTTTAGGGAGAAGGTTACCACCTGGCCTTGAACCATACACCACCTCTCATGCGCACATCTTAAAAGAGCCATCTTTTAAAAAATTGTTTTACATTTATATTTTATTTTTAATAATTTTATTGGGGGGCTCGTACAACTCAACACAATCCATACATCGAACCATTGTATCAAGCACATTTGTACATTTGCTGTCATCATTTTCAAAATATTGTCTTTCTACTTTCTTGTTTTTTGGGGGGGTGGGGCAGCGTCTTTCTACTTTCGTCCTTAGTATCAGATCCTTTTTTTTACCCTCCCTCACAAACTCATAAGTTATAAATTATTATTTTTTTGTGTCTTACACTGACCGATGACTCCCTTCACCCACTTTTCTGTTGTTCCTCCCCCTGGGAGGGAGTTATATGTAGGTCACTGTGATGGCCTCCGCCTCTTAACCCCTACCTTCCCCTTCCCTTCCTAGTACGGCCACTCTCAATATTGGTCCTGAGGAGTGTATCTGTCCTGGATTCCCTGTGTTTCCAGCTCTTATCTGTACCGATGTACATCCTCTGGTCTAGTCAGGTTTGTAAGGTAGAATTAGGGTCATGATAGTAGGGCGGGGGAAGTAGGAGTGGGGAAAAGCATTAAAGAACCAGAAGAAAGTTGTATGTGCTATACGGCACCCTGACTGGCTCATCTCCTCCCTGCCACCCTTCTGAAAGATGTCCAGTTGCCTACACATGAACTTTGGGTCTCTAACTCTGCACTCTCCCTCATTCACAATGTTACGATTTTTTGTTCTTTGGTGCCTGATAACTGATCCTATTGAAACCTCAGGATCACACAGGCTGGTGTGCTTCTTCCATGTGGGTTTTTTTGCTTCTTTGCTAAATGGCCGCTTGTTTATCTTCAAGCCTTTAAGACCCCAGATGCTATAACTTTTGATAGCCGGGCACTATCATCTTTCTTCACCACATTTGCTTATGCACCCACTTTGTCTTCAGTGACTGTGTCCGCAAGGTGAGCATCATGGAATGCCATTTTAATAGAACCAAGTGTTCTTATATTGAGGGAGTACTTGGGTAGAGGCCCAATGTCCGTCTGCTACCTTAATCCTAAACCTATAAATAGATGTACATAGACCTACTTCCCCATCGTCATTACAAATGTGTTTCATCTGTACATACCTGTAATGTACATACATATGTACATATTTGGACCTATAAATGCTCTTTATCTCCTAGTTCTTTCCTCTCCTTCCTTTTACTTTCTTCTTGTCCCACTATCATACTCAGCCTTCATTTAGGTTTCAGTAATTCCTCTTGATCAATCCCTACCAGGCTGTAAGAGCCACCCTGAAGGAGGTGACCTCACAGTGTCCAGGGTTACTCCTTCAAGAAGGGGGAGACAGGAAGAGACCGTCCACTTAAGGCAATAAAACTTCAAGACAAGTCTGGGACAAATCAATGCAGTCCCCCAAAGGAAGGGAAGGAGAATCTTGCCAGAAAAATCAAGCCAAGACGGGAAGGGAGCATGTACATTTCAAGAAAGACAGTGAACTCTGCTGGTAAGTATAGCAGGTGGTCGGGCAAAGTGACCTCACGTGGGGATGGGATGCTAAAAATTAATTGCAGGGCGATGATGCAGATTTGGAGGCCCTGGGTTGACACTATGAATATGTTTCTTTGTTGTCATTTGGGTTTTTTTTACAAATATGTTTATAAGCAGCCCTTAGTGAAACGCACTATGGACTAAACACCATGATGACCTTGGATCCTGACCTTGAGGGGAGCCTGGCATAATCCAGGGGTAAGGACTTAACATAGAGGCCCAACAGAATGAACTGAGCCCAGCCTCAAGGGTACCTGCACCCTATACTGAGGAAGTAGAGAGTGACTGCCCGGGACCTACCTGTGGAAGTGGCAGTCGATGGACCTTGGAGGAACCCCCACTTTAGTGGATAGCCAATGGAAAGGAGCCCAGAATCACCATATATTTAGGACCTCGATTCCCCCTCTCCCCCTGTGATATGACAGGTTTTGTTTGATCTGTGGGGCAAGGATTTGAACTTGGAACAACGGAAAGTATTCCCCCGGTACCAACCCCCATGCCTAGGATAAACAGCCCCATTGAGTGGGAGATTGAACTTGGTGGAACAGCTTGCCCATGGGTTTAACTCACAGTGGAACTGTGCTCAAACAGACTTATCCCGGCAGTGTCCAGAATGATGTTTCCTTGAAAAAACTGATGATGTTCTAAGTGCAATCACCTGACACCCCAGGGGAGTGACTGACAGGGATTTACATTCTGCCTCTGGGCTTTTCTTTCCCGATCTTCAGTTGGCTCGTTTTGTTTGTTGGCTCCTTCTCTTTGTCTGCTAGTTGGTGTGCTGCTGTTGTTGGCGTGGGTGGTCTTAAGGGGTTTTGAATTTGTCTTTGGTGACAGCCAAAGGAAACCTGAGTGGTGCGTATTAAAGCGACAAGCAGTTGGATTCTGGGCCCCACTGAACTCTAGTCCCAATCTAAAAACTGTCGATTCGGAAAAAATGGCCCTGCTCACCTTCCTGAAATGACCATTGAAGAGTGCTACTGCAAAGTGTGGTGAAGGAAGCAGATGGTGTCCAGCTGTCCGTTGGAATAGGCTTGTGTTCAAACAAGTGTCAGTGTAAGTGAGAAGACAACTAAGTTCACATGGAAGAAGCACCCCAGCTTGGGTGGCCCAAAGACAATAACAAAATTCAAATAGGAGTAAGGAACAATTATCAGAGCCTCAGTTGCAAACACCCAATTGGTAGAAGGCTGTGGAGGACAGTGGGAGCCCCAATCCCATCTGCAGAGTCTCCAGTCTGATTAAGCTGATGGCAGAATCCCACCAGCCACAGGCAAGGGTCTCCAGCAGCTTTACTATCAGATAGAGATCATTGTGATTATACTGGATCGAATTTGATTCTTGGGCAGGGGACCTCCCTCTTGACCCAATCTGAAATTCTTGCAGGTTGCAAGTATTTCTTGTTAGTTTCTTGACAAAAATGTCTTCCCTAGCCTTTTAAATATTCATTGTGGTCTTTTCTTCCTTAGTATTTAATTATTTTATTTCTAATTTTATTACTTATTACTCCCTAATTCTAACTATGATTTGTTTTTGTCCTTACTGCTTTCTTTTGTTTCTGTCTTTTTAATGTGTTGTCTCCCTGTGTGAAGCACAGAAGGAGCAGCTGCACAGAGAGAAAACCTGATGCAGGGGTTTAGGAGGGAGATAAGGGTGGGGAGTGGGAGAGAGAGAGGGGGAGGAGGGAGCACTAGAACTGATGGCAGTTACATAACTCATTTTAAAAGTGATTTAACCGGGCTGAGCCCCGGTGGTGGAGTGGTTGTGTGCTGAACTGTGGCCCACTAGGTTGGCGGTTCAAATCCAGCAGCGGCTCTCCAGGAGCAAGACTGGGCCTCCTACTCCCACCAGAGGGCAGTGATGCCCCAAAAAGCAAAACAAAAAAAATTTTTAAAGGAAAATTTTAAAAAATGTTACTGAAGATTTTAAAAGTCAGAAAAGTTAATAATGAAAAAAAAAGTTAATGATGAGAATGTTTTTCCATCACAACAGTGTTTTTTTTAGCATTTTATTGGCACTTAATCCACATATCATACAATTCAATAGTTCAATCATATCAGAAAGAATTTTACAGTCATCACCACAATCAATTTAAGAATACATCCTCTTTTTTGTTTGTTTGTTTGTTTGTTTTTTGTTTTGGGTTTTTTTTGGGGCATCACTGCCCTCAGGTGGTGGGAGGGAGTAGGAGGCCCAGCCTTTGCTCCGTGGAGCTGAAATCGAACCTCCATCCCAGTGGGCTGCAGTCCCGTGCAAACCACTACGCCACCGGGGCTCAGCCCACATTCTCTTTTTTTCCCCATGGTAAATTACTTTTAAAATTAGTTGTGCAATCACCATCAGTTCCAATGCTCCCTACCGCCACCTGCTCATTCTCCAGGCATAGCAAGAGGGCCGCAGAAGCATCTCCTGGAGACACCGCCGCTCCAACCCCATCCCAGACTTTTTTTTTGTTCTCAAAATTCAACCCCCAAAAGGAACATCATTTGAATCTCTCAGGAATACTGAGACGGCCATTCTGATGGAGTGTGAAGTGAATGGTGCCTAACTCTGCAGTGAAGGATTGCCCACTGACGGAGGCAGCTCCAACTCTGAGCACCACTGTGTGGAATTTCCAAGACCATAGTCAGCCTCAAGATTCTCCTACGGAGCAGCTGGTAGCTTTGAGCCGTTGAACTTGAGGTTAGCAGTCCATTGCGTAGCTGACAGCGCACCAGGACTCTGTGGGGGAATGACTGAAAACCAAAGCAGTGCCATCAAGTCAAGTCTGACTCAAAGCCCTATAAGACAGAATAGAGTGGTTCCTGAGGGTTCTGAGACTAATTTTTTTTATGGAAGCGGATAGCCTCATCTTTTGGGAGGTGGGTGTAGGGGGCTGGACAGGGCATCTAATACCTTCCAGTTGTTGTTGCTACTGTAGTTAACAGCCCGACACATAACCCACAGTGCCCCCAGGGCTCCTGGGGGAGGATCAGAGAGATGGAAGCACAGCCTTCAAAGTGTGCAGACCTAAGTGGCTGGCAGAGTCGGGGGACCTTTTTCCTAGAAGGGCCATTTGTTTATAACACTATTTTTGGGCCATACAGAATTATCAGTCTAATTCTTCTTCTATATTTGGTCAAACATTTAATTAACTTAGCCCTAATGTGATGGCTACAACAAATTGGATAGCCTTGAGCAGAATGGGAAGTCCAGAACTCTGCCATTGTGCTCTTGGGGAACCTGTATGTGGACCAAGAAGCAGCTGTGAGAACAGAACAAGGGCATACTGCATGGTGTAAGATCAGCAAAGGGGTCATCAGGGCTGTATACTCTCACCACACTTATTTAATCTGTTTGCTAAACAAATAATCAAAGAAGCTGGCTTATGTGAAGAAGGTTGCCTGGGATCGGAGGAAGGCTTATTAACAGCCTTGCTTGCTGAAAGTGAGGAAGACTTGAAATACGTGGTGATGAAGATCAAAGATTGTTATGGATTATAACTCACCCAATGTAAAGAAGACCAAATCCTCATAATGGGACCAATAGGTGACATCATTATAAATGGAGAAAATATAAAAGTTTACAAGGACTTTTTTCTTGCTTGGATCTGCAAACCAATGGTCATGGAACACAACAGTCATGAGATCAATGGACACAATTCCTCGAGAGAAATCTGCATGGAATCCCTAAAAAGTGTTGAAAATCAAGGAGGTTACTTTGAGGACTAAGGTGTACCGCAACCAAGTTGTGGTCTTTGCAGTCGCCTCATAATGTGTGTAAAAGTTGGACATTTCCTAAGGGAAGTGGAAGGCAAATCAAAGTACCCACATTGTGTTGACGAGTGAGACTGGAAGTACCATGGTCTGCCAAAAGAACAAAGCTGTCCTGGAGGAAGTACAGCCAGAAAGGCAAGATTGATGAGATGTGGTCTCACGGACTTGGGATGTGCTGGCAGGAGAGGCCCGTCCTCAGAGGACATCATGCTTGTAGAACAGCAGCTAAAAGAGAAAGCCACCCCCACACACAACACACACAAGACGTGTTGACACAGTGACTGCAGAGGTAACAATGGTGAGGGTGGGGCAAGATCAGGCAGTGTTTTTTCTGTTGTCACTGTGTCAGAACAGACTGGACCCTACCTAACAACAAACAGACACTGTTACTCTTTGGTGCAATGAATGGTGTTAGCTAGTGTCAATGATTTCAAGGGTCTCACCCAGTTGACGGGTCAAACATTCCCCACCTCTGCCATAGGGGCTTGGTCACTTGGTCCATCTTCGTTATCCCAGTGGGCTCGAAGGAAGCCAACCTCAGAGGCCGGGGAGGACCTCCCTACTCGGAGAAGAGCCTGGTCTCAGGCCCGAAGGGGTGACTAATGCGGGGGCAACAGACTGGCCAGACCGAAAGCAAGGACCCAGTGGCTGCAGTTGGGAAGAAGTTGCCGTGTTTGAAGAACTGTATCCTGAGGTCTCATGAGGTCCAAGTTGAACCTGAACCTGAAGTTACCCTGTGACGGTAACTTCCCCAATAAACTCCCTCATTGTAAGCATGGCCTGTGAGTTCTGTGTGTTCATGTAATGGATCACTGCATGCGGCCAACAGGAGAGAGAGAAGGCTGTGAGAGCCATGGGCAACAGCAGAGGCTGCAGGGGCGTCTGACTTCCACCTCAGAGGAATCCGCGCCAGGCTGACGCTCACCCCAACTTTCTCTCTTCCCCTGGAAGGTAGGCAAGTTGTTAATTTTTTGCCAGTTTGCTGGGTAAGGGGAAAAAAAAAGGTAGTTCTTTGAAGTTCTTATTTGTATTTCTCTGAGAATGAGATTGGCTAGGTTTCCATAAAATGACTGAGAACCCAAGCCACCCACACGCATTCAGTTTGGGGGTCTATTAAAATAACTACTAGCCTACTCTCTTCAGTGGCATAAAGTTTCTTTCCCCTTAGATGCTTTCTCAGGAATTCAAAAGCTGCAGATAATCTCACTGTTCATTCCAGGTACAGCAGGAAAACCCCATCCACTCTTCAAAGACAGCATCAAAGGACAGTTTATACTGCAGGACTGTTTCAGCTTCTCCCCTTACGAACCTTGTCTCTGTGTCCATTAATCCTCAACTATTAGCATGGTCCTTACCCTTTCTCAGCCAAGTTCCCCTCGGAAAGACCTGCCTTAAGCCCGCCCTCAGATTTCTCACCATAATAACCAAATGTTGCCTCCACCTGTCCCCCACCCCCATCCTCCCCCCCACTCCCATGCCCTCCAGTAACCCTTTGTCAAAATAATGCTCTAGTTCTTAATTTAGGAAGCCATTTCTTGTACATTAGTAATATAATTTCATTTTTTCAGCTTGCGTATTTTTGTGTAGGGTCGTTCTAAGCTATTGCACCCTTTGACCACTCTGCAATGAAAATATTTTCTCACTTGCTTTTTTAATTTTTGGAATTTAACTTGCAGAAAAAATTTTCAGTTTTCAATTATATAACTACTTTTTTGTGCATGTACTTTTTTTCTTCCTATAGTGTAATGGTTAAAAAAATCTGCAACGGGGCTGAGCCCCGGTGGCGGCATAGTGGTTGTGCGCGGGACCGCGGCCCACTGGGAAGGAGGTTCGATTCCAGCTCCACGGTGCAAAGGCTGGGCCTCCTACTCCCACCACCTGAGGGCAGTGATGCCCCCCCCCCCCAAAAAAAAAACCTGCAACTGGAACTATGCTGACTGGGTTCAGATATTTGTGGCTCACCAGCTAAAAGCCCTGAGGTTTGATTGAGAGCTTAAATTCTAAGTACTCTGTGGGTGACCAGTGGGTCACCATTTTACAAATGGTCTACCCCATTTTGAGTCTTGATATCCTAAATCCAGCCTCCATTGAGTTCATTCTGACTAAGCCAGCAATGTAAAGTGCTTTGCCCTCGGGCAGAGGGAAAGCAGATTGGGATGTCTCTGGCTACCCAGGGAGGGGCAGAAGCCACCTCAGGAACTTGCCTTAGGCTGCCTTTCATGGAATTGGGGTACCAATGAGTCAAACCTGGCCAAGGTGTAACCTTTTCTAACCTGTAATAGTGTAGGAATCACAATTGCATCAGTGTCGTCCCCTTTTCGTTTCTGTAGCCCTGCCGTGGAAAACAAGACAGATTGGAGGTGAGGGAAAGTTTGAGCAAGCCAGGACTAGAGTCAGCAAAGTAAGCTTCAAGAAAATAAAAAGATTTGCTATTTTCTGCGTATGCCCAGGAAGCAAATTGAGGGGATTGTGACTAGGAAATGGATTTCTGAAGAATGGTCGTGAATATGCATTAGGGAGAGGTTATGGTTCTAGACTAGGACATGGCTTATGGGACAACCCCACCCACTCACCCGCCTGCCCCACTTTTGAATATTATCTGAGTTGGTCTGTTGGCATCATTCCTGCAACTTTAGTTTTCTTCATTTCGGGGTTACCTGAAGGTTGTGACTGTCTTCTGCACATGTTCAATGGGCCAGATCTGGTTGTACTCATTCGCTTTGAGATACCTTAGGGCAGGAAAGAACTCGAAAAAACCAGGAAGAAAAGAACAGGTTAATTATGGGCAGTAAGCATGTATGTGAGCCATGGTAACATAGAGATTACTATTGGGCTAACTCCAAATATAGCAGTTTGAAACCACCAGGAGTCCTCACGAAAAAGATGAGACATTCTACTCTGGTAAAGAGTTCCAGTCTCTGAAGTCAAAACGGGTGCTTAAGCAAATGTGGTGAAGAAAACTGATGGTGCCCAGCTATTAAAAGATATAGTGTCTGGGGTTCTAGAGCCTTGAAGTTAAACAAGCAACCATCTAGCAGGGAAGCAACAAAGCCCACATGGAAGACGCACACCAGCCCATGTGATCACAAAGTGTCAATGGGATCAGTCATCAGAGACCACAAACAATAAATATATCCATGCAAATGAGAGGGTCAGAGTGGAGACCTAAAAACCATCTGTGGACAATTGGACTTTTCCTCATGGAAGGGTCGCAAGGAAAGGAAACAGCCAAGGTGTAGCGTAACACCAAAGGAACATAACATTCCTCTAGTTTCCTTAACGCTTCCTCCCCCCACTATCATGACCCCAGTTCTACCTTACAAATCCAGCTAGACTGGAGTATATACACTAGTACAGATATGAGCTCTGAACACATGGAACCCAGGACAAATAACCCCCTCAGGAACAGTAATGGGAGGAGTGGTACCATGAGGGGAGGTGGAAGGAAGGTAGAGGAGAAATGAAGAACCAACTACAATAGCCAAGGTATTAACATCCACCCACTCCCAGGGGACAAGCAATAGAAACATGGGCGAAGGGAGAGAGCAAACAGTATAAGATATGGAAATAATATTTCATAATTCATCAGGGTTTGCGATGGGGGAGGGAGGGGGCAAAGGAGCTGATACCAAGAACTCAAGCAGAAAGAAACTATTTTGAAAATGTTGATGGCAACATGAATACAAATGTTTGATACAATTGATGTATGGATTGTTATGAAACTGTAAGAAGCCCCCAAAAAATGATTCATTAAAAAAAAAAAAAGTTGCTGTCTCAAACCCACAGGGCAGTCCCACCCTGTCCTTTAAGGTCAGGGTGAATTGGCATCAAGTCCATGGCAGGAAGTGTGTGGGTCGGTGTGTGGCCGAAGGGGTCGGTTCTGAATGCTGGTATTCGGGGTTTCTGAGGTTGTAAATCTTTCTGTCCTTCCGGGCTTAGAGCCTTATTTTACTTCCTCAGAGTGGCTGATGAGTTGAGAACACGAGAACATGGATCCTGTGGTTCGCAGCCATAAACGCCCAACCCACGCTCCTTATCCACCACTGCCCCCATTCTCTGGTGGCATAGATCCCTCCTTCCAGCCCCGCCCCAGGGTCTGTATTGTTGTTTCTCCTTTAGAACAGTCACTCCTTAGAGACATTCTTAACTGCTGAGCTCACTGAACCCCTTAGAGAACGGAAAAAGCCAAGGACACCCTCCCCAGAAAAACTCCCTCCAGACACACAAATTCTCCTGCACCGTTTCAGGGAATTTACAGAACTTTGAATGATCGCTTGGGACAAACCTCAAGATGTTGCAGGAAATGCCCAGAGCAGATCTTCCAGCTTGGGGCAGAGGCCAAGTGGGTGTCACCTTCACTGGTAGGAGAGCCTCAGGCAAAGGACCTATGTCTCCCTTCTTTGTGCATCCTCAGGGCTGTTCTTGGACCCCAACTAGAGGAGGGTGTGGGTCCCAGGGACTGAAGGAAATAGGAGAGAAAGAGGGTTCTAAGTGAAAACAGAGGGCTCAGCAAACTGAGAAACTTAAGCAATCTGCCAGCCCTACATGTCTGTAATGTCTTTATCTCATCCCAGCCTCCCAGCGAGTCATCAACAAGACCTTTACAACTGTAATGGTCTGTGATCTTATGATCTGCAGCAAGACAGGGTAAAGTGGAAGACAGTCTTTTCAGGGAAAAAAAAATCCAGACCTGGTCTAGAGACAAGTCTTGTGACTTCCCCTGGGTTCAGTCCCCTCACGGAGGCTTCATTTTGCCTGTTGAAGAATGACGAGGGCAGGAAGGCAGACTTCTGTTGAAAACATGGTGGTGTGGGTGCTGGTGAATAGTTACACAAGGTGTCTCAGTAATGCACAACAGAAGGGAGCACAGCCTGCACAATCATCATACATTTGCCCCCAGTGCTGCAACCACTGTGTCTATCCATCTCCCGGAAGCCCCTCCTTTTTGTCTCTGACCTTCTGTTTCTGCTTAGCAGGATAACTTTTTCCAGGAACTCTTCAATTACCTAGCACCGAGTGAATGGCACACTCACCCCTGTCCACTAGATGCTAATGCATAGCTAACCTACAGGACAGGGCAGAACTGTCCCTGTGAGTTCCTGAAACGAACGCTTCACCAGAGTAGCAATCCCCACCTTTCACCTTCGGAGTGGCTGGTGGTTTCAAACTGCTGACTCTGTGGATCACAGCCCGGTGCACGAGGTGTGCACAGTGCACGAGAGGATGCACAGCGCATACTCTTTCGTATGCAACTAATTGTTGCTAGGTGCCATTGTGCTGCTTCTGATCCATAGCAACACTATGTACACTAGAACGAAACCCTGCAAGGCCCTGCTCCAGGCTCACAATCCTTCTTATGCCTGAACACATCGATGTAGCCACTGTGTCAGTTCACCTCACTGAAGACCTTCCCCTTTTTTTGCTGCCTCTCTCATTGGCGATGATGCCCTCCCCCGGGGATTGGTCTCTGTGTCTGAAGTATGTAAAACAAGTCTTGCCATCTCGTCACGTCGGGAAATTTGGAAGACAGGGACTTGGCTAACTGAGTGGAAGCGAGCCATAGCTGTACCCTTCCAAAGAAAGGCGACCCCGCAGCATGCCCAAACTGTGGAACACTATCATTGAAGTCACATGCAAGGGAGCTTTGCTGAAGGTCATCCAGCAATGGTTGCAGCAGTACGTTGACAGGGTGCTGCCAGCAGCCCTCAGAAGAGGACCTGGGTCAAAGGATATCATTGTTGATATCACATGGGACTTGGCTGAAGGCATAGAATACCACGATGAAGTTTTACTGGCTATGGCTAGGCATTCAACTGTGTGGACCGGCATAAACTATGCTTCTCAAGCATGAAGTTAAGAAGAACGGGGGGAATTCCAGAACACTTAATTGTGCTCAAGTGGATCCTGTACACGGATGATGATGCAGTTATGAGAACAGAACAAGGGGACACTGCATGATTTAAAACCAGAAAAGATGTGCTTCAATGTTGTATCTTCTCACCATACTTATTCAACCTGCATGCTGAGCAAGTCATCAGAGAGGCGGGATTATTTATATGAAGAAGAATGTGGCGGGCTGAGCCCCGGTGGCATCGTGGTTGTGGTGGGACTGCGGCCCACTGCCATGGTGGTTCAATTCCAGCAGCGGCTCCATAGGAGCAAAGGCTGGGCCTCCTACTCCCACCACCAGAGGGCAGTGATGCCCCCCCAAAAAAAGAATGTGGCCTCTGGATTGGAGGAAAGCTTATTAAACTGCAATGTGCTGAAACCTTGTTTGCTGCAAGTGAGGAGGACTCAAAGCACTTGCTGATGAAGATCAACGATTTCAGCCTTCAGTATGGCTTGCAACTCACTGTAAAAAAGACCAAAATCGGGCTGAGCCCCGGTGGTGTAGTGGTTGTATGCGAGACTGCGGCCCACTGGGATGGAGGTTCAATTCCAGCTCCACGGAGCAAAGGCTGGGCCTCCTACTCCCACCACCTGAGGGCAGTGATGCCCCCCCCCAAAAAAAAGAAATATTTTACAATATATAGTTACATAGTGTTTTGTGATTAATCACTATGCTTTAATTACATTCAATTTGTCACAATGAAAATACATCCTAGGGCTGAGCCCCGGTGGCATAGTGGTTGTGCGCGGGACTGGGGCCCACTGGAGGTTCAATTCCAGCTCCACGGAGCAAAGGCTGGGGCCTCCTACTCCCACCACCTGAGCGCAGTGATGCCCCAAAAAAACAAAAACAAAAAAAAAAAGAAAGAAAGAAAATACATCCTGCATATCAGATATTTACATGACGATTCATAACAATAGCAAAATTAGTTATAAAGTAGCGAGGGCTGAGCCCCGGTGGCGTAGCGGTTGTGCGTGGGACTGCGGCCCACTGGGATGGAGGTTCAATTCCAGCAGTGGGACGGGGCCTCCTACTCCCACCACCGGAGAGCAGTGATGCCCCCCCCCAAAAAAAAAGTAGCAGGGAAAACAGTTTTATAGTTGAGAACTGTATTAAAGGGTCATGACATTAGGAAGGTTGAGATCCACTATTCATGGTTCTGTAAATTTGTCCGTGTGTCCTGGAACTCCCCGCAACAGAGGACAGCATAAGCCTCAAGGACAGGGGCTCGCTCACCAGTCCTCCTCCCTGTCTCTTCCAACGTGGTGTGCCGAGGCTCCCTCAGGTGAGCTCAGTTCTGTGGTCCGGACCCAGAGCACCTGGAAGATGAGTCCAGCTCTGTCCTCATTATGCAGATTAGAAAGACGCCCGGCCGCATCCCACTGAGCCCTGGAGCTTGCCGGAAGTAGAAACCAGTCTCAATGTTCTAGTGAGTTCTTTATGCTCTTACCAGGTTACCAGGGAGGAGGAGGAATCTCATTGGAAAAGGAAAAGCAAGGTCTCCAGGAATACTATTGAAGGAAAAATAAATTATATCTGGTAACTATTTCTGGCCAGGATGCGAGTGACTGTGTATAACTCGCTCCTCCCCTGTCCCTCCCCACCCCCGCCAATAACAGGAACAGCCCTTGTTTTAAGTTGCTTTCAGAGACCATGGATTTCGGTGACTGCATTCTCTCAGGGCAGGGGACTTGACCTGTTTTGATTCTACAGTCAAGTGGCCCTGCCGCGCAGGCGCTTACTGAAGGCCGCTGCGCGGAGCCCCGCCTGCCCTACAGAGCTGCCTGCGCGGTTGGTGAAGCGAGCCCCACCGGGGAGCCAGTCAAGTTCTTCGCAGTTCACCTCAACTATGGCTCAGCCGTGAATATCCTGTGTTCATAAATCCGTGGCTGCATCTCGTGATTCTTTCCTTAGGAGATTTTCCTAGAAGTGGGATTACTGCACTGACGGATCTGTCCATGTGGAAGGACCTTGGCGCAGAGGCCTCCAGCAGGGAAGGTTGGCTCAGCCTTCAAGCTGGCTGGCTCAAACAGGGCATCTGCAGGATTTCTTCTTCTGCTATAGAACGAAAACGACACCTTGGGGCTTATTTATTTATTTTTGACAAGTCTATGGAGACTAATTAAGTTGAGATGGCACTAATTTTGAAGAAAAACTCTCAGAGGCCCTGAGGAGACCAAAGAGACTAGACCCACAATGCTCAGCTCAGAGGTGAAGCACAAAATAGCTCCTGGAAATCAAAGGGCAGCAACTGATTCAACCTGGAGGTGGAAGTGTTTAAGCTTTACTAGAGAGGCTTCTTCTGTCTGACCGAGGGCTGGGCTGGGGATGGACTATCTGTGAATTATTATCATCTCCATGTTTATTTTCATTTCCTGAAGAATAAAGTGAGCCCAGGCAGTGCTATGGGAAAATCAATGAGCAGTTTACATAGGTGGGTCAAACCTGCCGGCTGCTCCTTGAGAGAAATAGGAGGCTGTCTGCTCTGATAAAGATTTACAATCACACACACACACACAAAAGATTTACAGTCATGGGGAAGGGGTGAGGAAGAAATGAGGGACTGATACCAGGGCCTCAGGTGGGAAGAGAATGCTTTGAAAATGATGATGGCATGTGTGCAAAGGTGGATGAATGTATGGACTGTGATAAGAGATGTAAGAGCCCCCAATAAAAATTTCTAAAGAAAATGATGGGGCTGAGCCCCGGTGGCATAGTGGTTGAGTGCGGGACAGCAATCCACTGGCTTGGTGGTTCAAATCCAGCAGCAGCTCTGCAGGAGCAAGGCTGGGCCTCCCACTCCCACCAGAGGGCAGTGATGCACCACCACCCCACCCCCCCGCCAAAAAAAAGAAAATGATGGTGGCAACAAATGTACAAATGTGTTTGACACAGTAGATGGATGATTGTGATAAGAGTTGTATAAGTCCCCATTGAAATGATTTAATAAATATTTATAAATAAGGTTAGGGATAGCCAAATGACCCTTGGCAGAAAAAAAAATTCCTCACCCTTGATTTAAATGAAAATCTTTAAAGCATAACTCATGAAGATTTTGCCTACTTATCTTTAAGGTGGCAAGAAAATGAACTGAAAAAAAAAAAAAAACAATTTCAACCTAGTCACAGTGAAGTGGTATAAGGAGTGAAGGCCTTTGAAGGAGGCTTCCAGAAGGTGGGAAGGGCATCCTTGGGGGGCTGCCGGCAGCCTGCGTGGGAAGGGCATGAGCAAGAAGTCCGTAGTTTCCCTGGAGATGGAACTTGAAAGACTGGTGTTTTGTCCTGCAACTTCCACAGCCCTAGCTCCCTATGGGCTGGAGGAAAGCTGCTAATGGTCTTTGGAGGATCAAAGCTAAATTGCAGGAAGCAAAGGAGAGTAGTGAGGAAATGAGGCGCAGTGCAGCCCACATTAGAACCTTGCTCTACGTTTGATGAGACGGTTTATTGTCAGCTGCCACCAATCAAATCAGCGCCTCTCAGTGATAGCGTCCACAGTACTGCCCAGTCCTGTCTCCCATCCCCAGAAGGTACCTGGCATTTCCACAAAGGATGATGGTGAATTAGAGAGGCTGGCCCGGAAAAACTACCTTCTCACCCATTCAGAACAAAGAATAGACTTCTTCTCCACACCCCGCTCCCACCCCCCAGCAAGTCTAGGTAGACTACAGAAACAAATCCACAGAAACTCATGTATGTAAGAGAATTTTATAGGAAGAGTCAGTGTACATGAAGAAAGCAGTCCAACCCAGCCCATAAGTCCAACATTAGCCCATTTGTCCAACACGATCTACAAAGCCCTCCTCCGTCTAACAAAACAAACGCAGGGACACGGACTGCAGGAGGAATGCTCAATCAGTGTGTCAGCATCTCAGCACTGGCAGGGTCTCCACACGGCTGCTCCTGCACCCAGGACTGCATCAAAGCAGGTCCATATGGCTTCTCAGGGATGTCTCACAGGAAGTGAGCCTTGCCAGCTGAAGCAGGGAATTGGCCAAGGCAGCTGCACCCTGGTCCGACCATCAAAGAGCAACAGACCCAAGACCTAGAAAGGTGAGGCTCACCAAGCCACTTATCTCTCTGCTCTTCAATTAATCCCACATGTGTTCCTCAGCCAGGTTGGCACAATAAACCTTAACTATCTCAGCCACTTAATGGGTTCTTTTGCAAACCATACCCAGGAGATTTACTGATTTGCAAATTTTCACAGATAATTTTATTTACTCATCAAGCTCTAATTTACTCTCAAATTTATAATCCTAATTATACTCATCAGTATTTTCCTGCTAATAAACACACAATATGTGGTTTGTTTTTTGTTTTTTGGGCATCACTGGCCTCTGGTGGTGGGAGTAGGAGGCCCAGCCTTTGCTCCTGTGGAGCTGCTGCTGGAATTGAATCTCCATCCCAGTGGGCCGCAGTCCCGCGCACAACCACTATGCCACCGGGGCTCAGCCCACAATATGTGTTTTTTAAAAAAACTTGGTGTAGGAGTTTAGTTTCTTGATTGCTTTGGATTTTCTTTTTTTTTTGGGGGGGGGGGGCATCACTGCTCTCCAGTGGTGGGAGTAGGAGGCCCAGCCCCACTGCTGGAATTGAATCTCCGTCCCAGTGGGCCACAGTCCCGTGCACAACCACTACGCCACCGGGGCTCAGCCCTGCTTTGGATTTTCTGTTAAGGAGTTAAATGTAACAATCAGATTCTAAGATTAACCTTCTATCTCAAGTCACTTTCTTTTTTTTTGGGGGGGGGGGCATCACTGCCCTCTGGTGGGAATAGGAGGCCCAGTCTTGCTCCTGCTGGATTTGAACCAAGTCACTTTCTTATAAATGGTTAAACTGGTTCTTAAAGATCAGAAGGCTGGCTTCAAAACTTTTGCCACACCTTAAAATCACTGAGGGCTTTTAACAATTAGAGAACTTACACGCCTTTCTTCTTGGGAGATTGATTATATTAGCCAGAGGCCTACCCAGCAATATATGTTTTTTCAAACTTCTGATGGCTTTTCATAACTACCACCAAACCCATCTGTTTTGGGGAACTCACGGCCTATATTGCTTACCTATTCTACTTGTTTTCAGTTCTTTTTTCCAGTGTTTTGAGACAGTAGTTTTAACTTCGTTTTGGGGGGGCGGGGGGTATCACTGCCCTCTGGTGGAAGTGGAAGGCCCTGCCTGGCTCCTGGAGAGCTGCTGCTGGATTTGAACTGCTAACCCAATGGGCTGCAGTCCCGCACACAACTACTGTGCCACTGGGGCAAAGCCCAAGTTTTAACTTCTAAAATGCAAGGTTAACATTTTTTAAAAGAAAAAAAAAAGTACTACTACTAGGGTTTCAATTCGGACATGCTTGGGTTTATTTCAGACAAAGCCTATTTTTAAATGTCTGCAGAGGGGTAAATTCTTGTGAGGGTTAAGGAGTGAATTAGACTATTGAATGCAAAGTTGATGATCTGAAATGTAAACCCTCAGCTCATTTGCAATTTAAGAGAAAGTTTCTGCAGTCAATGAGTGGCTACAGACAAGTTCTCAGTAATACACTTGTCTAAGTCTCATTGTGTGCTTTCAAAAAGAGGCCTTGGAAATATTAGGTAGCAAGAAACAGGGACATGGGGCTGTCCCTCTCCATGCCTGAAGGCCTCCGAAAGGAGATTGGAAGAATCAGGTGATTCCTTAGCAGCCATAAACACTACTGGACATCTGCCAAATTCAGGTCCCCAAGTGGGCAGTACCCCTGGGTGACCCAAACTATGTTCAGGTGGGCTTAATTCAGCCAATGGAATCAACCGATACCTGTGACCATGCCCCTCCCCAGCTATCTCCCCAAATATCTTGACCTTGAGACCACCGTCCTTCATTTTCTTTGCTGTTAGGTTCCTGTCCTGTGCCCGCTTGTCCATGCTGCGGTCTCTCTGACTTCAGGCTACCACATGTGGGTGTGCAGTCCCACAAGAGTGCCCGTGTTCAGTGACTGTAAAATCTGAAACTTCTTCCATCCTTTATAAAATGTCACTTGGGGGGTTGAGCCCCGGTGGCATAGTGGTTGTGTGCGGGACTGCGGCCCACTGGAATGGAGGTTCAATTCCAGCAGCAGCTCCACAGGAGCAAAGGCTGGGCCTCCTACTCCCACCACCAGAGAGCAGTGATGCACCCCCCCCAAAAAAAAAACAAACAAAAAATAAATAAATAAATATTTTTTTAAAAAGTCACTTGGGGGGCTGAGCCCCGGTGGTGTAGTGGTTGTGTGCGGGACTGCGGCCCACTGGAATGGAGGTTCAATTCCAGCAGCAGCTCCACAGGAGCAAAGGCTGGGCCTCCTACTCCCACCACCAGAGAGCAGGGATGCACCCCCCCCCCAAAAAAAAACAAACAAACAATAAATAAATAAATAAATATTTTTTTAAAAAGTCACTTGGGGGGCTGAGCCCCGGTGGTGTAGTGGTTGTGTGCGGGACTGCGGCCCACTGGAATGGAGGTTCAATTCCAGCAGCAGCTCCACAGGAGCAAAGCTGGGCCTCCTACTCCCACCACCAGTGGGCAGTGATGCCTCCCCCCCAAAAAAAAAAGTCACTTGGATCACAAACCAGGCTCTGATGTGAATTCTTTCTCGTGCAAAGCCAAGAACCAAGGTATTTCCCACTGGAGAAAACTAACATTGTGGTGTCGTGACCTGGAGATATAACGTCTGGATTGCACCTCAAGGTAAGCCTAGCGCAAGATATTTTCCTGGCGTGGGCCCCATTCCAGTCTCACTGACTTTGGGGGCACATTCTGGACTTTCATCTCATCATCCTTGGGAGACTGAGGAAACAAGCAGCTTGGTTTGTTGGACTTTAAAAATGTATGGTAGGGGCTGAGCCCCGGTGGTGTAGTGGTTAAGTGCGAGACTGCAGGCCCACTGAGTTGGCGGTTCAAATCCAGCAGCAGCTCTCCAGGAGCAAGGTTGGGCCTCCTACTCCCACCAGGGCAGTGATGCCCCCCCCCAAAAAAATTATATGGTGTGTAGTTTAGAAAGGACACCAGCTTGGATCTTTTGTGTCCGGCCATGGCTGCGGATGTCTCTGGGACCTATTATGGGGCCACGTGGAATGTATAGCAAGAGTCCTGTCCCTCTATCTGCGTTTCTATCTGTGTTTCCTATTTTTATGTGGGGCCATGAAGCCTGCCTTTCTGTGCTTCCGGATCCTTGCATGTGTCCCCCAGCCTCACTTCCTGGGATGTGGTCAGAACACTGCAGCCTGAAGGTGAGAAATTTCAATCCCAAAAGCCTTTTTGATTTTCAGTGGTCTACCTTGTGTCCTGGCCAGCAAAACAGCCCCCCACACACATGTAAACCCTGTTGGTGTCTGCAGGATTCTGGTTCCTGTTGCTTCCCCCCACCCCACGCCTGACCCTGCCAACTCTCAATTAGGCTGCATGTGACTGCCACCATTTTCCCAACCATGTGCCTATCCGCTCCCCAGCAAGATGCTACCCCCCAGCGTCCACCACCATTTTTGTTGTAGGACAGCTGGGCATGTGACCCTGGACAAGATGGCACCCAGCGCACCAACCACACGGTGGGGCGAGCGGCA
The DNA here is from genome assembly GCA_004026705.1 of Nesogale talazaci. Classification (NCBI taxonomy): domain Eukaryota; kingdom Metazoa; phylum Chordata; class Mammalia; order Afrosoricida; family Tenrecidae; genus Nesogale; species Nesogale talazaci. The sequence continues at coordinate 6,303 of PVJH01021366.1, read as the reverse complement.
CTTAGTGGACTGGCCCGCCCGGTTCTCGTGGGGACTAGCCCTGCCAAGTCCCCTGGTGGTCTGGTTCTGCCCATGGACACCACTTCCCCCATCCCACCCCCTTTGTTTTCTTCTGATTTTACAAACAAGCTGTTTCGTCCTGTTTGGTGCTTGCTCTGGCATCATGCCAGTGTGCTGGTTCAGGTTTTTCCTATCAACTGGTTTTCCTGGGCCAAAGCCACAGCCAAAGGCATGGGAGAACCAGCCCCCCTGAGTAACTGCTAGCTTTCGTCTTCAAAGGCTTTTCAGCACCACTGCCTCTGGCCCGGGGCCATGCACGTTCTGCAGTGATACAGTTCTGCTGGACAGTATGTGTCCAGCCATGGATACCAATTTCCCTGGAATGTTCCTTGAGCCAACTGACCGATCTCTCCTCCCCTTCAAAGGTTGCAGAAGGCCGCTCATGCCAGAAGTCGCCTTTGAAGGCTCTTGGGAGCACACCCCAAGCAGTGGCCCCCCTTGCTTGCTGCGTAGAAAACGGTCGGGACCGAGTTTACCAGGGAAGACTTGGTCCCTGATCTCCTTCTTTGAACAAGGGTAGCTGTTGAGGTGCAGTCTCAAGGAGCATGGATTGGCTCTCACTGGAACCCCCAGTTTGGACTTGGGGCCCCATGCACTCCTGACTCCACTGTTGTTGTTTTTTCTAGAGGGGGATTGACAGATCAGTGCTGAAGGGAGGGAACCCCACTTCATTGTATCCTAATTGGGACAGATTTGACCTGCAGACGATAGAGGAACAGAAGTTGATCTTGCTCTGTAATACCGTCGGGCTTCAGCACATTCTGGGTTGCAGGGAATCCTGGTCAAAGTACAACACGCTTTCCTGTCCCTGATTCAGCTGGAACGTTTCTGTAGAGGGATGAAAAAGTAGGAGGGGAGGAATTCCCTTCTTTTAAAGCAGAGGTCCTCAAACTACAGCCCACCAAGGACATTTATCCGGTCCAAGGGTGTTGCCCAGTTTAGCAGCCGACTCATCCTGAGCCTGCAGTGAGTTTGTTCGTAGTTTTTTTTCTTTAACTATAGTCCAGCCCTCCAACAGCCTGAAAGACAGTGAACTGTTTAAAAAGTTAAAAAAAAAAAAAGTTTGAGGACCCCTTTTTTCTTTTTCTTTTTCTTTCTTTTTTTTTTTTTTTTTTGTGGGCATCACAAAAAAATGAGTCGTGGTGCTACCCAGCCGCCGCTGGATTTGAACCACCAAGCCTGCAGGCTGCAGTTCTGCACTCAACCACTTACGCCACCAGGGCTGAGCCCCCCTTGTTTCTTTTTGAGAAATAGTCAAGACCTTCATTCCCAGTGTACCCTGAACCGCACCCCCCCCGCCCCCCACCTTTCTAAGGGGCCCTGAAGCTGAAACCTACAATACCCAGCCATACCACTCTCAGACCCTGAACCTAGAGAGGCTGGGGAAACAGAGGAGGTAGGAGGCGAGACTGCCGGGGGGTGGGGGGTGTCTGGTCCCCAGGCAATTCAGGTCTTTCACCCTAATTGAACTCAGGCAGATTAAAAGTGGCCTGTGCAGTTACCCTGACAAACGTGAACAGGACATAGAGAGCTTCCCCAGCTCACCCCAGCCTCTGACTTAACTTGGAAGGAAGTGATGGTCATCCTGGGACAGACTTTGAGAAAGAACGAGTGGTCCAAGGTGTTCAGAAGTTTGCCGAGAGTTTACACGTGCTGAAATGATAAATACCCAACAGGAGAAACAGCTGTGCTTAGTACTGACTCTGCCTGGGATTATAATGATCCCAAGGACAGGGGGGCATGGGAACGTTTTCTGATATGTCTCACAAGTGGACAGAAATCAGGTAGGCATAAGGTCATTAATTCTGCCAAAGGGACAGCTGTTCACCGGGGCCCTGAAGAAAGAAGTGGCGGAAAGAAGCCCCAGGAGGAATCACACCACCGTAGAAACAATCCTAACGAAGCGCAAGTCTTGCTGAGAGACACAGTCCTCACGCAGGCGACAGCAGACATTCGGGAAAATCTCCAGAAGATAGTGTGGACGCCTGAAGGAGTGACCCTAGGAGAGATGGTCACGAGTGCTAACACCACCTTTTACAATAGGGACCAGGAGGGAGGGGGAGGTCCAGGCTCAAGAGAAGGAGAGGAAGGAAGGACATCAGACATGCCCAGGTATTGACCGCCCCACTCACCACTGCCCATCAACTGCTACCTGGGTTTCCCAGACCTCCGAACTAGGTATCACGTGCCAGTGGAGAGGAGTTGCCCTAACATGAAGCCGCTTCTCCAAGGGCTGTATCACCAGTGCAAACAAACTGACCACTGGGCAGCACTCAGTCCTGTGGCCAATAAGAAGGAGGGGAGGTGTCTGCAGGCCAGTGGGCAGCTACTAATTGAAGCTCCACGGCCTGGCCAGCAAAGCAGCAGGTGCTGGTCTGGTGCTGGTCTGGAACTTCCACTGGGCAATCGATGTGGCAGGGAGGTCAGTAACTTTCCTCCTAGATACTGGCGCTGCCTAGCCTGTCTCCTTCCCTGTCCCCTGGACACCGTTCCTGGGTGAACTGTGGAACCATTCCTCCCCACCAGACAAGTACTCTTGTGAGCATTGGACAGTCTGATGATGACGATGTTTCACCGCCACCCCGAGACAGATGAATGTGCCACAGAAAACCCTACCTCAGACCACTAGTCTTTATGCTAGTAAATGCTTATTTACTCATCCCAACCCTCACCTCGAAGGACACTGCTGTCTCACAACTCTGCCCCTGCCTTCCCTAACCTGTCGACCTGTTTGCTTCCTCCAGAGGTCTTCAGGTTATCATTGTCTCTATGTTTGTTTGTTTGTTTGGGGGGGCATCACTGCCCTCAGGTGGTGGGAGTAAGAGGCCCAGCCTTTGCTCCTGTGGAGTCGCTGCTGGAATTGAACCTCCGTCCCAGTGGGCCGCAGTCCCGCGCACAACCACTACGCCACCGGGGCTCAGCCCTCTCCTTGTCTCTGAAACAAGGGTGCCAACTCCAGGATCACTAGCCCCTAGATCACCCAACCTCACTCACTGTGGGCCTTGAGTGGACAACCCCTTCCAGTGGAGTAGGAATGGTGTGGACCCAAAGACTGACGTCATACTCTTTTTGCCAGCAAGAAGCACCTTAAGATGTCGTCACCCAGTACCCCAAACATTTGGGTCCATTCCCCTAACAGTGGAGAAATGTTAAGTAGTGAGAAACAGGGACAAGGGGTTGTCCCTTTCCACGTCTAAAGCCCCCCCTTACAGGAAGTTGGGGGAAAATCAGGCAAGCCTTAGCTAGCAATAAGTACTTCTGGGCAAGCGCCAAATTCAACACACACCCCCTCCCCCACCCGAGGCAGGTGGGCAGTACAAATTAAGCCCAGGTGGACTTAATTCAGTCCATGGAGTCAACCAATTCCTTTGACCATGCCTCTCAGCCAGGGGCCTCAAAGACCTTGACCTCCAGATGACTGCCCTTCTTTTTTCGTTTCCTTTCAGCTCCTGTCCTGATGAATCCTTGATAAATTATAAATTATTATTATTGTTTCTGTTGTTCATCACCCTGCAGCTGGGGTAGGGTTGGGGGTTATATGTTGGTCATTGCAAACAGTTCCCACTTCCCCTCCCCTTTTTCCCTGCTTCCCCTCCCCTCATTATTGTTCCTGGGGGTGGGGATGGGGGTGGGGGGAATGCATCTTTTTAACATGGCTCTTCTACCCAAGTTTCTGGAACACCCACCAAACGAATGGGTGGAACTACACAAATAGAGGGGACTGGTCAGTTTTTGTCACCGTTCCCTGGCTGTTAAGAGAGGTCATCTTTGAAGCAGCAGCGGAGGACGTCGGAAGAGCACAGGCTCTGTCTGACCTGGAGGCCAGGGGGAGCAGCTGCTTAGGAGACAGGAAGGAGGACTCGGAGGGACAGCACCGAGGCCATGGGGTTCCTGCTCCTCCTCTGCTCTGAGACCAAGAGACAAGGGGCCTGGCTTCCTGGCCCATGGGAGCAAAGGCCCAGGGATCACGTGCTAAGAGCCGGGGCTAGAGCGAGACATGGCTGAGCGGCTAAGGACCAGAGAGAGGCTTGTCTGTATTCTTACTGCTTGTTGATCCGGATTTGTGGTGATATGTAGTTCCGTTAGTAAACCTCATAGTTGTGAGTAGTGCCGCTGAGTTCTGTGTGGCCTTGCAATGAATTATTGCACGGGCACAGAAGTAGAGGGCCATGGAGGAGTGAATGATGGGTGTCACCATAGGTAAAGAAGCGTGGAGAGTGGAGGCGTGCCGGCCTCTTTCTTCACCACAGTGGTGTTGGTGGAGGGGGTTCTGGGGCGGTGCCGCAATCCAGAGTCAGCAGTTCAGAACCACCTGGTGCTCCTCAGGAGAAAGACGAGGCTTTGGGTCCTCATAAAGAGTTGTTGTCTCAGAGGCCTGCAGGGGCCGTGCTCGCCTGTCCCTGGGGTTGCTGTGAGTCCCAATGGACTGGGGGCAATGAGTTTGGCCTGCTGCTTTGTTCCTTGAGCCTCCTAATTGTGAGAGAATCCGTTTCTCTGGGTTACAGCTGTCCACCGTGGTGTTTCTGGTAGGGCAGTGCTCCACACGCTCACGAAGACAGTGCTCTGTATTAGAGGGATCCGTGAGCCAGCAGGAATCGTGCAGGCCACCTCTGGACACTGCCCCTCGACACACGAGGTTTGGCACCTTTTTGATTTCTCGAGCCAATGGTTTCCACCCGCCGGCCCCAGCCGTCGGCCCTCGGCACTGTGGCTGGCATGAGCCGTATCTCCGCTCCTTAGATTGGAAGGCTCTAGGGCAGTGGTTCTCAACCTGTGGGCCTAGACTCCTTGGGGGTCGAACGACCCTTTCACAGGAGTCCCCCGATTCGTAACAGTAGCAAAATGACAGTTAGGAAAGTAATGTTATGGTGGGGGTGGGGGGTGGTCACTACAACATGAGGACCTGTATTAAAGGGTCGTGGCATTAGGAAGGTTGAGAACCGCTGCTCTGGGGGAAAGAAGGAGGGGAGAACATCACCGGTTTCCCTTGCAAGGATGGACCTGCCTTCTGCTTCTGCGGCTCTGATCCATACAGAGGACTGCCAGAAGCCCAGCTGGAACTCCAGGGTGGGGCCAAAGAGGCCAGCTAGATGCAAACATCCCCCCATGGCTCTGCCCCTCTCTCTCCCCCTCGAACACACACTTCCGCATACTTTCACACACAGGCAAACACCCATGCCACATCGACTCTTCCGGCCCACAGCACCCTGTACTCCTGGGGAGAGTGGGTGGAGTCACTCCTTCCTCCTTTCACACACATCCTCGGGCTACACTTATGTGGTTTTTCTGAATGAAAGGTGTAGTGGGGAAACCAACTTGCCCCGCCCCCCTCAGCCTTTGTGTCTCTGAGTTCCCTTCACCTTCATTTTCAGCCGAGGGAGCTTGTTTGGTTACACACTGCCAGGGGGTGAGAGTGGGGGGTGCCGGTGTGTGTGTCTGTGTGTGGGCGGGGGGGGGGCGGGGGTGTTAGGTAACAGCGGAGCAATCTGGAAGGGCTTCTGGCTGCTTTTAGTTTCTAGATGGCAGCCAAGGGGCCTCTGGCTGTCTCCTCCAACCACCCCTGCATTCTGAGGGCGGGCACTCCCTCCTGCCAGGGAGAAGCATGGTTTGAGTCTTTGCCAGTCCTCCTTCATATCTGCCCTCCGTGAGCCTGACCTGCTGACCACTGGGCATGTAGGGTAGCCTCGGACCCCGCTATCACACAGTCTCCCTAGAGCCGCCGCCAGCTGAGCGATGTGGGACAGGCCTGGGTTGGAACATGCCTGTGTTTCCTAAAAATCACCTCACCCCGGGCTGAGCACCTCTGGTGTAGTGGTTGAGTGTGGGACTGCGGCCCACTGGCTTGGCGGTTCAAATCCAGCAGCAGCAAGGCTGGGTAACTCCCACGACCACCAGAGGGCAGTGATGCCCCCCAAAAAGCAAAAAAAAAACCCACCTCACTCCATGGAGTGGCCTCTCTGCCGGCCTCTCTGCCCTACCCTCAGCGCCCACAGCAGCTTCACTCTTGGCTCTTTCTCCTGCATTGACTTTGTGCTCAATTTTCCCTGTTGCTAAGAGGGCTGGAGACGCACAATAGGGTGATAGTGGATTCTGAAGACTCTGAGGCCAGAGATGGGCTTGCGGCTCTGAGGCTCGCCCTTCCTGATGTCTGACCAGGGAAGGCTGTCTTCCTTGGCCACCCGGCGCTTCATCCTCCAGTGGGAGCTGCTCAAAGCTGCTTCCCAAGAATGTTCTGAGATTAAG